>BMAC01000202.1:579166-592219 GCA_014905375.1 Phtheirospermum japonicum
ATCCTCCAAGGCCGGCACAACTGCATCTTCCTCGCCTATAGCAGGTAAGCTCGATAATCCAAGTGCCATCGGCGACCCCGAAGATATCACCTCCTCACTTTCCACTACAACCTCTTCGCAATATCCGAGAGGGGTTACGTTGCTTTCCGACCTATTCTCCTCGTTCTCTATATCTACCTCATAGCGTTCACCTTTCAAAAGATCGTCAAATCTCGAATTATCATCAACGACCGTGGGCACCGCCTCATCAAAGAAGGGTATCTCGTCGGGGTACGGTTTGTTTAGCTCACCCAAGTCATTGGCCATTTGCTTAGCGTGGGTCTCCATGCGATCGAGGCTCCCAACGAGCTCGGCTAAGAGAGACTCCACGTCCGGGAGTGGGGACGTAGGCGAATCTTGAAAGAGTGAGGTATAAGGGTCATCGCTCGGTTTATACGAGCTCGAGGCGGATAGATTGAAAGAATCGTAGCTCGAGGGTAGGTTGTAAGGATCGTAGCTCGAAGAATCGGAATTATAAATCGATGGAGCATACGATTCAAAATGGGGGTAAGAAGATGGAAGGTCGAGGGGAACATATAGATCGTCCAAACTCGGGTCAAAAAGAGCACGAGTCGGTGCATAAGGATCTATGCTCGGGTTGTGGGGGTATGAGAATGGAGGTGAATGTGGAGGGTTTGGGTCATAATGATCGGAAGAGTAGATCCACTCTTTACCGATCGAAGCATACGGGTTGTCATATTTGGGATCGGTATATGGATTTGGATATTCAGGAATTTGGATGTAAGGGTTGTCGTATGGCAAACTAGCTCGGTAGTTTGCCATCCTCGGCTGAATCAATCAAGCGGCGGAGGCATCTTTCGATCGTTCAGAGTGTGGGCGGGCAGAATCGGGCTTTCGAACAGGGTTTCCATCGTTCGCTTCTCGATTATTGGTGATACTAGCGGAGAGAATGGGATGTGGGACCCACCCTGCACACACAACAAGCGAGAAAAATATTACACGTATCGAATCTAAAATAATTAACTAACTACTATTTACGACGAAAATAAGAACAATTAAGAATGCCATTGGCCTTAATCCATCCCCGGCAACGGCGCCAAAATTTGATCGATGACTTCTTAGCGCTCTAAGAATCATCTCCGCAATAGTACGGAGTCGATTGTAGATGCGGTAAGTTGTCCCGAGTCGTGTCTCTCGAGGATGGATGTGATCGGCTTTCGGTTTCTCGGTTTTAGTTAAACTAATTTAACCTAAGAAAGCGGTAGTCATTGTTCGGTTTTTGGATTTGTAACTAAGATTTAAATTGAAATATAAGATTTGAAAACATTAAAACTTTTAAAGGAAATTAAAGCTTACATTAAAAARGATCAATTCAAACTAATTAACTTATTGAAACWTAATAATTTTAAATTAGGGAAATGGATGYAAAATTAAAGTCAACTTATTTGAATAAGTCAACAAAATTAACTTAGCATMTAATTAAAGGTTTTAAAMKAAAAGAAGWTTTTATAAAACTTTTACAAGCTTAAAGATTTATCTAAACAACTTATCAACTTAAAAGCATAAGTTCAAAAGKTAGAAAGCTAMAAAATGAAATTGAAAGTTTGATAAGCAAAAGAAACACTAAACTAATGATCCAAGACATAACACAATATTAAAAAGGAATAACATGAAAATAAAACTAGATTATAGAAAAATATTACCAAATGTGTGTGATTACAAAAGCTTGGAGGAGGAAAGCTTGAAAGCTGGATGATTCTTCACAAAAGAAAGCTAAAACAAAGCTTGATCACTAACTACCTAAGATCTAAACTTGATTAATCTATCTCTAATTACTAGAATTTATTGGAAATTAAAACTAAGCAAAAAGATGAAAAGGAGATTGTTTTTCTGGTTTTGGAGGAGCTTCCTGGGAGAGAAAGGTCCTGATGCAATTTGCATTATTGAAATGACGTCTGATTACTTATTCAATCTCAAAAACTGCTTTTCAGTCGATCGACTGCCAGTCGATCGATCATGTCGGCAGTCGATCGACTGGGATGTCAAAAATGGCCTGAAGCTCTGTAATTCAGTCAATCTTGAGGGGTCCAGTCGACCGACCGCAGTCGATCGGCCAAGTAGGCAGTCGATCGACTGCGTCTTCCAGAATGCCAAAAATCCCCTGGAATCCAGTCGATTTTTCCGGTTCAGTCGATCAACTACAAAGTCAGTCGATCGACTGAACATTCAGTCGGTCGACTGGATTCCAGCGCCCAGCTCGATTTCCTGTTCTTTTCGCGTACACCGGTTTTCGAACCTCGTCCGCTGCGCTTCCTTGCTTTGTCCGTCCATTCCCGATTCGAGTATCAACGATCCCTAACGAGCGTGGGCCCCGCTTGGACGTCCTACGGCCAAGAAAAATGGAAACGTGAAAAACTACGAAAATTGATAACAAAACGTACAAAAACTAGAAAATCTAGAAATACGAAAAATGGCCAACCCGACTCCTAAAGCAACAAAAAGAAAGCGAAAAACACGCAACGTGAAACAAAAACGATAATGAAAATATGTACAAAAGGATGCAAATCACCCATCTACTCCACATACGAGGGGGAACTCTTTCAAAATCTATCCCAGCGACATTTCGCTACCCCGCGCTTCATCAACATTGAGCGTTTAGACGAGTGGGTGGCGAACAGGGACTATGACGGATTCGGCACGTGTCTACTAAGTTTCATCGACGCGATGAATGAACGAATGTTCGCGTCTTTCCGGGCACCGGCTTATCGGGAGCTAGTGCTCGAGTTCTTCACCACGTACCAAGAGACCGATGACGGGGGTGTTAATGTCTGTTGTGGGGGAATTGAGCACCGGATCGATCAGGGGGTGCTCCAAGCGGTGCTCGGGCTTGACTACCAGCAGTACTCGTACACGCAGGTGAGTGGTTTTCATGCGGATGAGTTTTGGGGGAGTATCACGGGCAGACGTGGTACACGGGATCGATACTCGGCGTCGGCGATCACCGATTTGGCTCTACTTGGGGCCTACAAGTTCTTCGCCCACGTCTTGATGGGCAAACATGAGAGCACCAACCTCACCCACCACGAGGTATACGTGCTTTGGTGCATATTGAATGGATATCCGGTCCCGTTCTTTCCGTTGATCCGTGGGCAAATTCGAGGGATACGGAAAATGAGGGGAGGAAGCGTCGCACGAGTCGGCATGGGGCCGATGATCACCATTCTTGCCCGTTACTTCCGGTTTGAGGCCGAGTCGGCAAACATGACATGCATCGATCTCATGGAATTGACGTTCAAAACGCCGAGAGCCCCGACGAACCCGGCAAGCCAAAATCCGAGACGTCAGCGCCACCGGGGCCACGAGAAGGATGAGGCCAGGGATGTCCCGAACACCGGTTCGGGCGCGCACCACAGAGCGAGCACGAGCAATGCGGCAATCCTGCAGTACGGAGGTCCGAGCACCGGCTCGGGTCCCGAGATGGGTTGGAACGATTTCCAACAGGCCGTGTTTTCCCGTTTCGACCAGCTCACAGCCCGTTTTGATCGGCTCGAAGAGGGACATGCACGAAACGACCGAGCTTTCCGTGGCCTCCATAGCCGGCTCCTTTTGGTCGAGAGTCGGTTGCGTCAGAATGATGATGATGACGACGACGATGACGGCGGCGACGGCGGAAACGAGGAGGAGGAGGAGGAAGACGAGGCCGCGACCCTCCGTGCCCGACCTAGGAGACGTATTTAAACCTCCTAGTTATCCTTTGTTTTATTTTTATTTTTATTTTGTTTATTGTTTTTGTGTGTTCTTTTGTTTATCGTTCGATTATGTTCTTTTGTTTCTCGTCTCGTCTCTTGTAAAAAAAAATCCTTTTCATTGCTTTCATTTTTGTATATAATTTAATTTATTTCGTTTGAATATCTTCTCAAAATATAAAACAAATTTGAAAAATAATAAAATCCAAATAAATTAGAAAATTCAAAAAAAAAAACTCAAAATGATTTTCATTTTTGTAAATAGTTTATTTTCGTGCAAAATCTCCACCTTGCCTTACCTTGTAGATAGATTGTTGCTTGACTCGGCTCCCGGCGACGACTTTTGGCACAAACACGTTGGCACAAGCTCGGAAATAGGGGCGTTATTCTTTTCCCTACATCTTTTTACCGCTTTTATTAGCTTAAATATGCAATGTGGACATTGCTAGGTTTTAAGTGTGGGGTGGTTAGAGTTCGTCCTAGGTTTTTTGGTTTTTAATTTCGTCGTATGCTTGCTTGTGTTAATTTGAGAAATGTGTGTGCTATTATTGCTTGGACCCTTGGCAAAGTGACGCGGTTTTGATGAATTGTTAGGGTGTTTAGATTTTCGATCGAATATAGTGGACTTAGGGGATTTATCTTGTTGGGATCTCCATTCGGTTTTAGCTTCGTACTATCCTTGTGCTCGTTTAGAACTAGTGCCCCGACTAGCCCTAGTCATCGAACGCTCTCTATAGGTTTTTTTTTGTAAGTTGGAGTCGACAATTGCTCCACGTGCTCGATCGATAAGTTTGTAAGTTGCTAGTAGCAACGAATGATCGGAGTCGTCGAAAGCCTCGTATTTTCATCTTTATTTATCGTAAAAAAAAAAAGAAAAAGAGAAAAATAAAAAGAAAAAGAAAAATAAATAAAAGAGACGAATAAACAAGGATACGTTATAAATCCTTGAAGTTGTTAAGTAGCACGTTTTTCCTTTTTTGTCCGATTTTTAGTATATATTTATTAAAGAGAGGCGTAGATGATTTTGGCTACAAGGGAGCCGATTAACGGTTCGAGCGTGGATAGACCTTAGCCGGGGCAGGGACGGGGAAACCGACTTGATGGATTACTTAAGTTCTTTTAGGGTTCGGAAGTCGATCTAAATTTCTTTAACAACGCACATTGACGTCCTTTTAGCCAAGTTAACAAGCAACGTAGTGTACGACGTCTCGAATTATTTTGTGCATTAATTTAGGGTTGGTCGGGGGTAATTTTGTAAATTTACGATAGTTTTGCTTGAGGACAAGCAACCGTTCTAAGTGTAGGGTGGTTGATTTGCATCTTTTTGTACATAATTTTGCTATCGTTTTTGTATCACGTTGCGTGTGTTTCGCTTGCTTTTAGGTGTTTTAGGAGTCGAGTTGGCTGTTTTTCGTTATTTCTAGGTTTTCGTATTTTTGTACGTTTTATTATTAGTTTTCGTAGTTTTTCACTATTTCATTTTTCTATTGGCCGTAGGACGTCCAAGCGGGGCCTGTGCTCGTTAGGGATCGTGATACTCGACTCGGGAATGAACGGACAAAGCAAGGAAGCGCACGAACGAGGTTCGATAAACCGGAGGACGTGAAAAGAATAAGGAATCGAGCCGGGTGCAGCAATCCAGTCGACAGACTGGAGTTCAGTCGATCGACTGCCTTTCTAGTCGATCGACTGGAACTCCAAAATCGACTGAATTCCAGGTCTTTTGGCCGTTTTTGACGATGTAGTCGATCGACTGCCTACTTGACCGATCGACTGCCAGTCGATCGACTGCTTTACAGTCGATCGACTGAAAAGCAGATTTTGTGAAGATTTAAGTGATCAGACGTCTTTACGAAAAGAACAACTTGAAGCAAGGCTATTTCCTCCCAGGAGAGCTCCTTCAAACCAGAAAATAATTCCTTTTCATTTTGATCAATTTTAATTCCCAAAAATTCTCGTAATTAGTAATAGATTAGTTAAGCTTTAGATCTTAGTTAGTTAGTTGTTCAAGCTTTGATTTAGTTTTCTTTTGTGAAGAATCCTTCAAGCTTTCAAGCTTTTCCATTTCAAGCTTTTGTGGATCATTACTCTTGGTAATATCTTTCCATTAATATAGTTTTATTTCCTTGTTATTTCATTTAATTGTGTGTTGATGTTTGATCGTAATTTAGTTGTTATTTTGATCATCAAACTTTCATTTTCATTTTATAGCTTTCTAGCTTTTTAACTTATGCTTTTAAGTTGTTAAGTTGTTTAGATCAATTTTTAAGTTTTTAGAAGTTTTATATAATCTTCCTTTTTAGAACTTTAATTTTTATTAAATTAATGTTGAATTTTTCAAATAAGCTAGACCTTGATTTTCCCTCCATTTTCCTAATTTAAAAATTATAAGTTTTGTTAGTTAACTAGTTTAGATTAATCGTTTTTAAATAAGCTTTAATTTCCTTTTCATTTTCAATATTTTTAAATCTTGTATTTCCATATAAATCTTAGTTATAAAAACCGAAACCGAACAATGACTACTGCTTTCCTAGTTTAGAATAGTTAGTCGCTATCGACGATAAGAGCAATTAAGAAACCGACAAGCCGATAACATCCATCCTCGAGAGACACGACTCGGGAAGAACTCGCTGCCCTACAACCGGCTCCGTACTCTTGTGGAGACGGATTCCGAAACCAGCACGTCGAGAATTCGTCTATCACATGCGGTGGCTGATCTTGCTAATTAATCGGTACTAACGTCTCGATCCTAACTCAGATTTTATAAGCTTGCCTTTTGTGTTTTATACCAGCGATCTTTATATTGCATGGGGGAGAAGGTTCTTTTGTGTTTTATATACCGTGAACTGGAGGACGATCAAGTTGGGAAAGTACAGTTAGTTACTAATTATTCAACTACGCCAGATGAAATTCGTCTCAAGGTATGATGACTTGAATGCAAATTAAATATTGGCATACCTAATAATATCGTATTTCGGTTGGATTAGATTTTTACAACCACAATTTATAATAATAAATTAACTCTAATCGTCATGCTTTTGGATTGTCCCAAAATTTATTCAGATGTCGAGCTACTGTCATATGAGCTTGATTGGGGAAAAAATATTAATAAATTTTATTCTGTAAAGAAGAAATGAATAGGTTGGTTAATTATGATCTTAATTTTCTATTTAGGTTGTCCGATTTTATTACATGAAGAATGAATTGGTTAATCATGATGTACTTGTTGAATTTACAAGTCTCAGATAATTTAATTCCTAATATTTAAAGTCTGTAGCTTTGTGGTCCTTCATATACCTTCTTCCTAGAAGTAGAGAATATTTATCAAAGAAAAAAGAAAATCATCTCCGCTGGGTTAACATATTTCCCAGCATTGAACCATCAAATTATCAACACGGTATCCACCAATACAGCATTTTAGTTCTARTGTTAAATTGATCGTTATTTTTATMGCTACGACATGATTTAGCTTGCATGTCCAAAGATGATAATTTTTTTCAATCTGGATATTTGTATTTGCTAACTATGTATTTTTATGTGTGCTTCTGCTGCAGAGACAATTGCATACGACTHTGTTTTCGAGACTGAAATGAAGGTCAAATRGTTTAAGGAAAGAAAGTTGAAGCTGAATGGTGATTGGAAGTGGTTAGTCAAGGAATTTGCATCCTACTTTGGAGTTTAACTCTTTTGGTTTAGTTTAAGTTTTCAGGTCCTTGTTTTGAATGTTCAAGTACATTAATTCTAGTTGTCTGATTTGGTATGTGTTCTGGATATCTCAAAGTAATATTTTGGCTAGTTGCTTTTTTTTTTAACCAATTGTTGATGATATGATATTTTGGCTAATTGTTAGTGTTTGGTATATGTTTTAAATGGTCAAAGAAATATTTTGGAATATTCTTATCATTTTGTAATGATAAATGCTTCTTTGCTTTAATTTTTATATTTATAATATTTTTCATTACAAGAATAATGACAAATTGATGCACATATTCAAGAAATTTATGTCGCCATGAAAGTAAACAATCAAATCGTGTTCACTCAATTATTATAACTTTAAGCGTCACATAAGTATTTCAAATTTGTCACTTTAATAAATTATGACAACTTGTTTCATCACATAATACTTTGAACTTGTCARTTAAACTAAATCATTTCATGATGATTGGCTTGTCACCATATAAACTCATTTAATGACAATGGTTTTATCACAATACGTAGCCTTAAATCATCATCGAATATATATCTTTTGTGATGATTATAATATTCGTCATATGTTTCTAGTTTTTCCGTGACAAAATATTTCGTCACCTTTCATAGTAAATGGTGACACATTGGTTTGTCATTGTAAATATAGATGTTCAGTGATGGTTAATATTGCGTCACTATAAAATAAATCTATCGTGACGAATTACATTATATTTGGCAAATGTTTAGTATATATTATGACAATATTAGCGCCATTATAACCCAATAAAAATTGTCACCGTAGTTATGTTTGTCACGAAAAGTCAAATGTTTTGATGACAAATTAAGTGTTCGTCATTGAAAATGGTAACATACGGTGATAAAATCGATCTATTGATGACGATCTTTCAATCACTTACGTGACGAATTCAGCATCACCAAATAGTATCATCTATGATGACAATTTACATCAGCGTCATCAAAACCGAACATTTAGGGACGCACTTGAAAAAATTGTCACTTTCACCTATGGTGACAGCAATACCATGACAACTGCTGTGACGCTCAATTTTCATCACCATTTCTCTTCAGTGACAAAAAATAGACTTTTAATGACGAAACGTATTGTCATCGAACATCAAGTTTCTTGTAGTGCTACCACCATATCCGTTTGGCCAAGGACGACCAAAAGCGGGTTAGTTTTATAACCCCAAAAGGGACATATTGTTATGTGGTCATGCCGTTCGGGCTTAAGAACGCATGAGCCACATACCAGAGATTGGTGGATAAAATGTTCAAAAACCAGCTGGGAAGGAATATGGAGGTCTACGTCGATGACATGTTAGTAAAGAGTGCGAAGGCAAGCTCGCATGTGGACGACCCGAGGGAGACCTTCGATACCCTAAGAAGATACAAAATGAAGCTCAACCCCAAAAAATGCATGTTCGAAGTACGAGCTGGAAAATTCCTGGGCTATATGGTGACAGAGAAGGGTATCGAAGCTAATCCTGAAAAGGTTAGGGTGATTATGGATATGCAGCCTCCAAAAAATGTTAAATAAATGCAATGCCTGGCTGGACGAATAGAGGCCTTGAGCAGGTTTGTCTCGCGCTCGGCTGAGAAGAGCCTTCCATTTTTTCAAGCTTTGTGGAAAAGAGCACAATTCCAGTGGGATGATAAATGCCAAGAGGCATTTCAAAAGTTAAAGGAATATCTTGCCAACATGTCATTGCTTACAAAACTAGTTCAAGGGGAGCCTCTAATCTTATATTTGTCCGTGGGAAAGCGGGCGGTTAGCACGGTCTTGATCAGGGAAGAAGGTAAGATGCAGAAACCGATCTATTACTGGAGCAAGGTCTTGCATGAGGCAGAGTTGAGATATGTAGAATTGGAGCGTTCCATGCTCGATCTAGTGGGAACTGCCCGTAAGATACGCCCTTACTTCCTTTCACACAGTGTCATTGTTAGAACTAACCTACCCTTGAAAGAAATTATGGATAAGCCAGAGGCTTCGGGACGCCTAGTGAGGTGGATAATTGAACTTAGTGAGTTTGATATTAATTTTGAGGCACAGACAGCAATCAAAGCTCGGGCATTGGCTCACTTTATGCAAGAGATGGCCTGCTCTCCTGAAGAGGTGAAAGAATGGACAATTTCATGGACGGATCTGTAGGAAACAAGGGCTGTGGGGCAGGAATAGTCTTAAGACCCGGCGGGTGTATCTACCGAGTATGCCATACGTTTGAACTATGCGCTGTCCAACAACGCAGCTGAGTATTAGGCCCTCCTAAGAGGAATCCAGGTGGCGAGAGATTTAGGGGCAGAGCTGATATGTGCTAGGGTGGATTCCCAGCTAGTATGCAAGCAAATAAGTAGGTATTTGAGACAACTTAAGAGAGCATGCAGAAGTACCTAGCTAAGTTTAGAGAACATGCTAAGGAAATGAGGGCCCTGGCGGTCCTTCAAATCCCCAGAGAAGAGAACGTAAGAGCTGACTATCTAGCGAAGGTAGGTAGCTCAGCTACGGATTGCCAAGAAAGGGTGATCACCCTACTGAGAGCAAATACAGAGTTTGGGACAGAGCAGGTGTGCTCGGTAATTGAGAAAGATGACTGGCGTTCCCCCATAAAAGTGTATTTTGAAAAGGGAGCACTATCAGAAGACAAGAAAGAATTGATAAAAGTAAGAACCAGGGCTGGCCGATCTTGCTTGATTAAGGGAGATCTATTTCGGAGAGGATTTGGGCAGCCCCTCTTACGATGCTTAAGCTTAGAAGAAGGATCTCATGTCCTTAAAGGAGTCCACGAGGGATGCTGTAGCAACCACATGGGAGCTAGATCTCTCTCAAGCAAGATCTTGCAAGCGGGATATTTCTGGCCACAACTGAGAAAAGAGGCCGAGGATTTTGTGCGTATGAGTGAGAAGTGTCAAAAGAATTCATCCTTGATACACAGGCCTGCGTAAGAACTCATGACGATGAGCTCTCCTTGTCCATTTGCCAAATGGGGAATCGATTTGGTTGGCACTTTTCCCATGGCCCCTACCCAAAAGAATTCTTAATAGTGGCCATTGATTATTTCAGTAAATGGGTGGAGGCCGAGGCCTTAGCAAAAATCACAGAGGATGCGGTTATGAAGTTCTTATGGAAAAACGTTGTGTGCATATTTGGCGTTCCTCGGATTTTGGTTTCAGACAATGGCACCCAGTTCATGGGTGCCAGAATCAAAGCCTGGTGTGTGAAAATGAAAATTGATCAGCATTTCTTGTCTGTCTACCATCTTCAGGCCACGGTTAAGTTGAGGTGACCAACCGCATACTGGTACAGGGGATCAAGACACGTTTGGAGAAGGCCGGAGGTAAGGGGGTTGACGAGTTAAATTCAACTCTATGGGCGTATAGAACTAATCCCAAGGAGAGCACAGGGAAAATACCATTTAGACTGGTTTATGGTATGGATGTTGTGGTCCCCGCCGAGATTAGTATGGAAACTCATCGCGTCCAGAATTTCGTAGAAGAACAAAATGAGCTATTTATTCAGTATGCTCTGGACTTGATTGAGGAGAAGAGGGAGAAAGATGCCGTCAGAATGGCACACATCAAGGGGAGAATCAAAGCAACATACGATAAGTCTGTGATTTAAAGGCATTTCCAGGTTGGAGATCTGGTATTAAGAAGGGCTGACTTGGGAAAAACAAAAGGAAAGCTGGACGCTGCGTGGAAAGGACCACTTCGAGTAACCCAAGTCTTAGCGGGTGGTGCTTATAAGTTGGAAGAGCTGGACGGAGTCGAAATTCCTCGTGCATGGAACATTGTAAACTTACGAAAATTTTATGTATAACTGTGACCTTTTAATATAAATAATAATCCAGGTTTTCTCGTTCTTCACCAAAGATAAAACATCTTGATAAAAGCCAGGATTGGCTAAGGGCGGATGACCCATTTTCCTGACCTGATTGTCAGTTTAAGCCAGGATTGGCTAAGGGCGGATGCCCCCAGGATTGGCTAAGGGCGGATGCCCATTTTCCTGACCTGATTGTCAGTTTAAGCCAGGATTGGCTAAGGGCGGATGCCCCATTTTCCTGACCTTATTGTCTATTTAAGACAGGATTGGCTAAGGGCGGATGCCCCCATTTTACAGACCTGATTGTCAGTTTAAGCCAGGATTGGCTAAGGGCGGATGCCCCATATTCCTGACCTGATTGTCAGTTTAAGCCAGGATTGGCTAAGGGCGGATGACCCCAATTCCCTGACCTGGTGGTCAGTTTAAGACAAGATGGGCTAAGGGCGGATGCCCATGCTATTTCCTGACCTTGTTGCCAAAAGCACCAGGACTGACTTAGGGCGACCGCCCATTAAATATTCTTACTTGTTTAAACAGGTACGCCAGGACTGGCTAGGTATGCAGGCTCGCATTAATTCCTGACCTGATTGTCAGCCCAAAGCTCGTGAAACGCTTGCTTTAGTTGATCAGCCTTAAGCAAGACCTGACTAAAGGCGGGGGCCTTAGAGGGTAAATCTAATGAACTTGGATTGGCTAGCACCTGGAAAAAACACAATTTGCATGATTCCAACAGAAAGAATCGATTAAAAGGAAAATTTTTAAGAAAGCCCTTATACTTATCATGGTATTCTGGCAAATGAGAAATCGTGTACGGCAGGTGAGAATCCAGGATTGGTTGCCATCAAAAAACCTTAATTTTCATGACTATATGAGAAGAAATTCAAACTAATATATGTTAAGAAGATATTTCATTCATTAAGTTCTGGGAAATACAAAAGCAGACTGCACACACCTTCTACGAAGGTTGGCAATTTTAATTACAGAATGCAGGAAATAAAAAGAGACAACATACAAGTGTTCATCCATGAGGAGCCCTTCGATCTGAGGCCAGAGCTCGGCGAACAGGCCAAAGCTCACGTTTTGTCTCATGAAGACACTGACGATACCTGTCAGCTCGCCCTGATAGAGCATGAACCTCGCTGGCGACGACAGCCAAGCGGCTCACCGACTCTGTCAAGTCGGCCTTCTCCTCCTGCAATTGGCGGTTCAGCTGATGCAGCTCGGCCCAATCCCATTTATAATGGCATTTTTTCTGTCTTTTCCTCTCCAAAAGATGGTAAATATAGCCAATCTTTTCTTCAGCGTGGTCAGTTGGTCGGAAAGCTTGAAATTTTCGACGACCAAGGAAATGTTTTTGCGCTTCACTATGTCAAGTTCTTCGAGAAGAGGGGAGGAAGCCATTTCAGATGATTGAAGAAAATGATTCACACATATATATAAAGGATATCAAGCACGTGTTGGAGAATAAAATAGCACTAGGGTTTCCGGAAAATAAGGAAACCCTAGGACAACAAATGTTGCTACAAGACAAAATATCATCATTATAAAAAATGGAAATTGTTCAGTACAAGTTGGCAAACAAAGTAAGACAGATCAGCCACACAGGCTAGCATACAGATCTGTCAATGAGATAAACATTACAAAAGCCTGGAAGGACAAAACATCCTGAACTCGCCCCATAATCCGCCGTCGTCAGCTCGGGACACTTCACCAAAGTCCTTCTCAAACTGAGCAGCACCTTGTAGTTCTCCCAAATTGGCGAAGGTTGGAGAATTTACAGCT
>BMAC01000202.1:596332-631328 GCA_014905375.1 Phtheirospermum japonicum
AGGAGAAGAGCTGGAGGAGGAAGAACAAAACACTTGGCGTATATGGTTGGCAAAATTTGCAGCATCTGCCTGGTGTAGATGGCCATCCTCAGTGACATGGAAGAAGCATGTGGGTTCAGGAGGGGTCTCAAGAGGGACAGAGCGGTCGAAGGGAATGGAAGGATTTTTCGCTTACCCACTTAGCCTGGGCATCCAGACCTAGGTTATAATACACCTCGGCCTCAGGGACTAAGATGTCATACAGCTCGATTGATCCCATGAAGGATCGGCGAGTGGTTTCCCTGGTTAATTGTATCAGGCGTTATCCCTCCTCTGAGTTGAGGAATTCCATTCGACCCTCTGCTCACCCCTCTATACGGCCTCTATTTTCCCCATCAACTTCACCCTGGGCCCGAGCTTGCCGGGCCTTATCTTTGAGCTCTTGCTCTCGAATAAGAGCCAGGGCATGTTGCTTTCCCTCTGATTCCTTGGCGTCATGAAGCTCTGATCGCACCTTCGCCATCTCGGCCTTCAACAACTCTTCCTCCACCTCGGAAGCCTGCATATTGACCTTCACCTCTTGAGCAACTGCGTGACTCTCTTGGGCCCTGGAGACTAGTCCTTTCGCCTTCTCTTTCAGGGCTTCGTGCTCCTTGATCAGGTCAGCCTGAAGGATAGGGCCTCTGGCCCGAGCCAGCAAAGATGCCCTCCATACCACAACCTGGAAAGGGAAAAGGATGAGCAGGAAACTTGTGGAGACTAAGGATACAACAAATAAGGAAGATCTTACCTGCGCCTCTGCCATACAGTAGGATTCAATCACCTAAGGATAGGACAACTTGTCCACAGTGCGGCGGTCAGTAATGGGAGCTAGCCCCATCATGAACTGTGTCGCCACCTCCCGAGGGCAATTCAAAACAGGCCTAAAAAGGAGGGACTGATTGGGATGTGGGGGAACTAGTGGAGTAGCCTCTGGAACAGATCTGGTCTCAGTGCGCCTGCGCCTTCGGATTTGCAGTTGCTGCTCGTCCCCAGAGTTCAGCTTTGTCGGGTTGGTCGATGCCCGGGCGGCAGACTCAGGCAAAACACCCCTGACTTGTTCGGGGGTTTCCCGTACTACCGACGGAGGTATCGGCTCCGCTCGTGGAGCCCTGGCCTCCGTCATGGGCTGGTTGACGGGGCGGCTAGCTAAGGTGGTTGTTTCCGTGGGGGGAGAGGCGTAAGCTCTGGCAACTTCACCTAAAGGGCTTTTCTGGCCGCCACCTGCTGTTTTCTTCTTCTTCGCGGCCATGCGTGCTTGCATCATCCCTACTGAAAGGAGGAAAACGAGAGAGAATAGGGTATGAGATAATAAACAATAGTAAAAAAAAAAAAGAAAAAAAAAGGGGGATGTGTGGTCAAGCCTACTAATATACCAATATGGGAAGGCAGAGGCCCGTTCTCTTGTTGGGTATTAAAAAAATTTAAAAGGTCAGATTTAAGGACCTGGTTTAAGTCAAGAATGTTTTGATTAAGGGGTATCAATTTTCTTGACTATGTGTGGGGGCCTGTCTCCACGAGAAAGAGGTGCTTGTGGGGGCAGGAGGCTGATAGAAGTGGTGGAGAAGCCCCAATTTCCTGAGCACTGGACGAAGAAGAACTTCTTCTTCCAGGACTTTTGAGAAGTAGGAAGACCAGTAAGGAAATGAACGTCAGATCTGGCAGATAGATAGAAAAAACCAGAAGAGCTCTTGGCTTGGAACAAGGTATTGAAGAGCTGAGCTGTGGGGGTGATCCCGGAATATTGGGCCACTAAGTGAAAGTCGGCCATGACCCGGAAGGCGTTGGGTAAAAACTGATGTACTGGAATTTGGTACATCTGGGAAACGGCTAGGATAAAGGGGTGAATCGGTAAACTGACGCTGGCATGGAATTTATCCACATAGAAAGTCAGGTGGTAGAGAGGAGGCGATGAGGCCTTCTCGTCAGGCGCCGGACTGGTAAAAACAAACTCGTCGGAGATATGGAAGGTGGCGCGTATATCTCTGAGAGTCTGGTTACTCACTGTGGATATTATGTTATCATGAGGAAGATAAGGGAGGACCAGCGGAGCCTCCACCAGAGGAGTCGTCGGAGGCGATTCTGAAAGTGACAAGTCCACGGAGGAGGTGGAATTTGTCGGATGCTCCGACGAGACCTCCATAGAGGAATTAGAACGAGGAGAAGAGGATGACATAATGTAAAAAAGGGTGTAAGGAATCAGGGGAAGTACCTGGTGTATGAAGATGCTCAGGGAAACTGAGCGAGAAGGAAATCGAGTCGGAAAGATTTCGCGGGAGGTGCTAGAGAGAAAAAAAAAAGAAGAGAGAAAATTTTGAAAGTTGCTATGAAGGCAAATCGTAAAAAGTGAGTAAATAGGAAGGCCAGTGGGAATAAAAGGCAAAATGGATGAAATTCAAAAAATGAAAAATCGAGGAAAGTGGGATTTGATGGGGTCCCCGCATTTAATACGGGCACATGAACAGTACCCTAGGTGATGAGCCGGAACGCCAAGCGTCCTAGGGTAGGTCATGTGCCGCTGACTTGTCAGTACTTGGGAAGACGTGTGAGAATGGTAACCGTCTAAGAATATAGGCCGACACCACTAATGCCAATAATTAGTCCTGGTTGTCAGGCGGATTTCTCGGGAATCGCACCTGTACGAGAAGCACTAAAGGGAGTGGGGTCAATCTGTACCAAGGTAGCCCTAAAATTTTACAGTTCTACTCCCACTGTTTTGGGGGGAGGAGTTGATGGGACATAAGTCAGTCAGACCTGGTGTGGGGTAGACCTGATCTCACATCACCTGGAGAAAAATATATGGATCGTAGTCAGTTCTTCCTCTAAGAAAGATCCAATCTCATCCCTAAGGGAGATTAAACTAAGCTTGATTCAAGAAGGAACCCTTATAAGAACCGCTAGAGGATTGGCCCAAGACAGGCCAGGCTTGTAAGCCCACCTCGGGGAGACATATAAGACATATTTAAAGAACAGGGCTGAATCTGAGCTGCAATTCCGATTTTGAAATGTAAGATCGAGAGGAAAGAGCAGCCCCAAGGAAGGTCTGGCTTCCTGGGCTTCCAAAAAGAGACAAGTGGGACCACTTGTCAGAATTTGTTGCACAGCGGCCCCTGATTCGCGGCATGTGCTCCTGAGATCCCGACTGGGATCCCCACTTGGAGAAACTATAAATACTTCAGACCCAAGGCTGAGTAAGGTATGTCATTCTTGTGTGCATTCCTTTTTTGCTTCCTGGAAAACACCTCATACGCTTTCTGACTTAAGTATCGGAGAGGTTTCCACCGGAAAACCACCGGTGGTTATTTCTAACGTGTGTTTGTGTGTAGGTCAGGAAGGAATACTAGTTGCAGGTGGTGTCATATTTTGGGGTGAAACAATTATAAATACTAACATTTCTTGAAATGCATGAGCAATAATAATAAAAGTAAATAAAATAAAATAAATCTCACATATATACATACATACATACATACATACATACATACATACATACATACATGGTCAATCTACTTGGTGGACACAGTAACCTTATCATGAACGGCTCCGAACATATCATCATAATAGCTGTCCAGGACGGTCGATTTCTTCTTGGCCGTGCCGGATAAGGTGAACCAGGCCTTGGGCCTGAGATTTAGAGGGATCCCCTTCTTAATTAGCCTCTTGAGGGTTACGGCATTGACCAAGGCGAAGAATCTCAGAGAGGACTTGAGCGTGGTCGAGACATATGAGTCTCCAGATACCAATTGGCACCTTTATTGGTCTCTAGGGCCCACCAAACCCTACCATGTTGCCTCGCCTTCTCCCAGACGTCATTCAAAACGTTCACGTCATCCACATTACCTTTCACTATGAACCCTTATAGGTCCTGGAATTTCATGGTCATGTTGGCTTACAAAATTTAACTTCTCTTAAAGAAATCCCCAAGAATTCATCACATGTTAGCCCAGATTTGCAGTATATCACTAAAATCAGGTGTACACCAAGAAGTGAATCAATACATACAAAAACATTTTACATACAACGATAAAATCAAATTACGACTATAACTATCTGAAACCACAATAATTTAAATCTCCAGGCAAGGGATTTTCTAGGTTTTCATTGAAAACCCAAAATTACAACGAAAACCTATAGATTTGTCACAAATTCAAAATCTACAATCAATTTGAGTTTTCAAGAAAAAAAAAAGGAGGGTAAAACCCCCAGAACCGGTAAAGGTAAATTACATGAAGGGCTTACATTTAGGGGAGGC
Organism: Phtheirospermum japonicum; assembly: GCA_014905375.1. NCBI lineage: Eukaryota > Viridiplantae > Streptophyta > Magnoliopsida > Lamiales > Orobanchaceae > Phtheirospermum > Phtheirospermum japonicum. The sequence goes on from BMAC01000202.1 coordinate 600,603, forward strand.
CGTGTAAGCAAGGTAACATTCAGAATCATAAATTCGAGCCGCGCTAGGGTATGACACTGATTGTGTGTTTCCGATGCCATTTTTCTCTCTCTCGCCCGCTCTCACCTCTGTGTGCACGATAATCTCTCTGTCTTCTTGCTTCTTCTTCTTTTGATTTTTTTGTTCTTTATTTCCGGAGCTAAGTATGACTTCCTTCTGTTTGGTAGTGAAAATGCAGTAAAATATTAACATGGGCAAATTTTAACATTTTAATATAATATATGCATCGGTTCTAAATTAACAATCGATGCTCATATTTAATTATAGGTATCGGTTGTATTGACTAACCGATGACTATGTATTTTAATAAAAATTTGGAATTTTTATTATTATTATAGGCATCAGTTGTATCTAAAGCAACCGATGCACATAAGTTTTCCCGGACTACTATAGGCATCGGTTGTTTGGTAAAATCGATGCATATAACTTTTATTTATTAGAAAAAAAAACCCGCCCAACTATAGGCATCGGTTTCTGCTTAACAACCGATGCCTATAACTTTTTTTAATTATAAAAAAAACCCGCGTGATATTAGGCATCGGTTGTTTACTATAACCGATGCCTATACCCTCGTTCCAATGATATTTTTTTGTAGTAGTGAACTCCTAGTAGTACTCTTCCTATCCACAACATTCCCAAGCCAATCCGAGTTGTATATCTTACATGTTCGGTACTTGTATCATTAGTATACCAAACACCCAAGTCATTCGTACTAGCTACATACCTAATAATTCGTTTAACAGCTTTTAGGTGTGACTCTTTAGGCTTTGACTGGTACCTATCACATAGACACACACTATACATTATATTTGGCCTGCTAGCTGTTAAGTACAAGAGACTTCCTATCATGCTCCAATAAAAGGTGTTATCAACACTAATACCAACATCATCTCTAGACAGTTTCTTGGTTTTACCTAACGATGTTTTCTTATGCGTGTCATTCTCTAACCCATAAGATCCATATGAAGAAGTTCGAAATAATTTGATGTGGTGAGACTCTGCACATTTAGATGTGACATCCCGACTTGCTTCCCTTTTTGACATGCCTTGCAAACTGGAAAAAAAAAATTGGTGTTGAGCTTAGGAATCCCATTCTCTGCTTCCTTCTTGGCCAATCTTTCCAACATCTTGTAATGACATGTCCGGACTTTTGATGCCACACCTCCGCATCACTCAGTTGAGATAACTTACAGAACACATCACCATTAATTTGGTAGCAATTTTCGGAGGTCCTCTTACCAGTGAGGATACAAGAATTGCACTCGTCATAAACTTCACACATTTCATGAGTGAACTTAACACTGAAACCACCATCACACAGTTGGCTAATACTTATGAAGTTCGAAGTTAATCCTTCAACAAGTAACACGTTCTCCATCTTTATAATACCAAAAACATGAAGAGTTCCTTGGCCAATGATCTGGCCATTTGCACCTCAACCATACTTCACCTTTCCTCCTTGAAATTTGACAATATTCAAAAGGAGATCTTCTGAGCCGGTCATGTGTTTGAAGCATCCACTATCGAAGTACCAAGCTCCAGGAATATGAGACTTCAGAGAAGAATAGATCATGTGGCACTTGATCTCATCTTTTTTTACCCAGACTTGTTTGAACCTGGTGTTGGTTTTGGTGTTAGTAACACGGAAATCGTCACGGGACTCAGCGGACAACTTTTTCTCCTGAAACTGGTTTTTCTTGCCAACAATCTTCCAGCAAAAAGGTCGAATGTGACATGGATCACCACAGTGATGACACACATATTGTCTTCTTCTCCTCTTGTGGTGTTTGGTCGACTTCAGTTTTAGGCTTGATTTTGGCATTTGCTGATTAGGCTTGTAACCGATTCCGTGTCTTGAAGATTCTGGGAAACTCATATCTAGAATTTTGTCAAGCTTTGCCTTTACCTTGTTGAGGTTTGTGATAGTTTCTTGGACCTTTTTCAAATCAGTCTTTACACGTTCTAGCTCAGCATCTTTTCTAGTCAGTGCTGACTCCAAACGGACAATGGTATTGAGTTGATCATCCTTTTCGTGAGTCAGTTTGTCCATCTTGATCATAAAAGCCTTGAATCTGAGCACCTGATTACCCCAGGTTGCAAATAAGTCATCATATTTAGTTCTTAGCTTCTCGTACCTGTCAAATTCAACTTCTGCATTTAAGCACCAAGTGTTGGTTTAATGTTATCAACACGGATGTCGTCATCCCATACAATGTTAGCAAACAGAGATGGAACAGATTTGGGAGTGTGAGGATCGTTGTCTTCTTCTTTGTACTCTATTGCAATCAAGTTCTTCCTCCTCAGAGTATTTTCACATTCATTATTATAATGTCCCCAACCTTTGCATTCATGACATTGAACTTCACTGAGAGGCTTCGGGGAACTAGAGGTCTTGGACTCCGAAGGTGAAAATTAGAATCTGGCAAGAGGTCGCCCTGTCGACTTTGGTGTTGGAGACTCTAACTTGGATTTTGAACTAGATCCTCCAATATAGTTTTATTTCTTTAGAAACCGGTTTAACCGTTGAGACACGAGAGACACTTCGTCTTCTCCAAGTGTTGTATCATCAATCTTGTCTAGTAGCTCTCTTCAATCAATGTCTTCATCATTAGGGTTACCATCGGAGGTTAGAGCAACATTTCCTTCTTTTGAGTTTGAGCCAAGGTGTTCTATCTCAAATGTCTAGAGGGAACCTACTAAAGCATCGAAGTCCAGATCATATGTGTCTTGGATTCTTCTATGGCTACCACTTTGATACTTAATTTCTTTGAGATGGATCTGAGCAACTTTCCCACAAGGCGTGAGTTAGTCATCGCTTCACCAAGTTACCCGCATTTGTTTGCGATGTCTAAAAGTCTCATGGCATAGTCCATGATGGAATATTTCTCATCCATTCTCATCGACTCGAAAGTAGGCAGTCAGCATTCTTAATCTTGATTTCTTCACACGTTGGGTTCCTTCGCACACCCTCGGCAATGCATCCCATGCATCTTTTGTCGACTCGCACTTTTTGATAACTTTACAGTAGTTCGAGTCAACATATCCACAAAGGGTGTTTATGGTCTTGCAATTCCAGTCCGATAGGGCTATTTCATTAGTAGTTCAGTCTTCTTCTTTCTTGATGATGGTGTCCCCATCAGCATTAGTGACACGTGATTTTTCCCATCCCACAAGAATGGTTCTCCACACACGTTCACCAATATTCTTAATATGCCACTAATACTCTGCTTCCAAAGGGAGTAATTCTCTCTATTGAGGATAGGGGGTTGAAGATTTCCTTGAGCATCCATAACGTTCTAAAATAAAGATTAGTAAACTTAGTACGTCAAGTAACCTGCTCTAGATGCCAATTGTAAATTCGTAGGACTTATGGTTGTTGAAATAAGTATCAGCAAAATAGATGTTAAGACTGGTGTTAAAACACCAATAGTAACATCAAACAGTTTATACGAGTAAAAGCAATGGAATAAATATTACAAAGAGAACACAACAATTTAAACTTCGTTCGTAAGAAAACGTGCTTACAAACTGGGTATACAAACCCGAAAACTATATTACTTTTACTTGTTCAAAATCAATACAAAATTATAAAGTAATATATGAAAAACTTAAGTATAAACACTTGATACAAAAATACTTGGAGCCAAGTTTGTGATAATCTTCTTCGTTGGTTACGCAACTTCAAAGATCTCCGTGTTTAGAATCATGGCTTCAAGTCTTGTGTTCTTCTCATCCTTGTGTCGCGCTTGCTGTCTTCGTGAACTCTTTCTCTGTCGTGTGTCTTGTGTCTTTTCCTTCTTGTCTGAAATAGACAAGACTCTTATACTTGGTAAACAAGTCTCAAACATAATCTAGGAAACTAAATAAAATACTAAATACAATTTAAGAAAGAAATCTAGAGTTCTAATTTGTTTTGAGCCCAAAAAAGTATAAATTGCCAAAAATAAAATTTTCAATAAATTCACTGATATTTACAATGAACAGCATATATATAAAGAATGCACGAAAAGTGTATAGAGAGAGTTTCTTAAATGTTACTAACTCAAGTCATTTTACACATCAAAATTAAGGAATTTATAAGATCACAGTTATGTGAAATATGCAATAAATAGAGGAACAATCTCCACTTGAAAAGTTCGAACAAACCCACAATTAAATCATTCTCATAATACAATCAAAAAAAACTGAATAAAATCAAAATCAGAAAATTATCATCCGAAAGTGAAGGAAATTATAAGATCACAATTGTGTGAAATATACCAAAAAGAAAAAAAGATGAACAATCTCCACTGGAGAAAAGTTCGAACAAATCCACAATTAATTCCCGCACAAAACTCATTAAAAAAAGAGAAAAGAATAAAGTAGCCGTAAGTTCAATAAATGCATGTGAATTAAAAAAGAAAAAAAACTTTAATGCTTGGTTCGAAGAATCTTATGTTCGAAAAAATTATTTTTTAGCAGAAATTGGAGAAAAGAATAGAGCAGTGGATATCTATTAGTCTAATTTTTTTAAAAAGAACAGAGTAGGCGTCTAGTGGTTCGGGCATGAAAATAGGTTTGTATATATATTTTTGGAGGATAAAGTTATATTAAGCAGTCATTACCTTTCCTTCAACTTTGGATCGTGAATTTTTGAGGAGGCACCTATTGCAAATCACACAAGAGAACATTTTAGCAAAATAGCATTTTCAGATGAATTTCTAAGGAAGTCAATCGAAATGGTATTACTGCCACATAAATACATTATTGTGATGATGAAATAAGATGATTTTCTTTCGATGAAGTATTGACATATATCAAATTAAGAACCTTATGAACAAAAAAAAAAAGAATGAAGGAATTACCTAGATCACTCCGACCGTTGACAAACAAATCACGAGGGCAAAGTCGAATCATATAGCATCCACAGAACTCCTTATCGTCCCATTTAATTTCTCAATTCCCTTTTCTCTCTTCTCCTATCAAATTTCGTGTTGCAAAAAACAAAGGGATCATCATAATTAATTGACACTATTTCAGTGTTGTCGAAAATCAAAATATAAAAACGATATAGAGTATAAGATGCAGTTTAAACACAGAGTCACGCCTCACATAATTTACAACATTATACTTCACAAATATAACACACAAACACACACACAAAAAAAGGCCTCATGAACCAGCCAAAAAAAGTGAAAAAAAAAGAAAAAAAAATGCAAATTTCTATGTTTGTATAATATGTCAGTCTAGACCTCGTTTACTGAAACTACAAATTTTGACATCCCCTACAAAAAACTTGGCAGAAGTGTTGGCTCATATACCCTATCCGATCCCAAATTATGCTCAAACATAACTCTACCAAAGTCAGCTCTAGGAGCTTAGGCAGTGAATCGAGAAACAATATAATGATAAGAAAATAAAAATAAATAAACTCTGAAACTGATAACTTAACCTGAAATTCTAATGAAAGAGCGTTGAATCGAGATCAGAAAATTAGGGTTTAAGGAAACTGAAGTGATGCTAACCTGAGCCCATGAGTTCGTCAAACAAAGCCCTCCGAGCATCTATGTTTTGCGAGGATCGGATACGCTGATGAAGCTAGTAATTATTAATTCTCGATTTACCAATTATGGACAATAAACATAATAATCAATGGGGCTAATTAGTAGCGCTCGTGCGAAGAAAGGATTGAAATCTTATGTAAACAAAGGGAGGAGAGTCCTGCCGGTAAAATCCCCGATATTTTTCTCCAAAGAAGGGCATTTTATTTAATTTGATCACAAACATACAACTTGTCACATATATGAGCAGCCAAATGTCAGTTATAGAAGCAGCTACAGAGAAACTCCATGTTTTCTTATATTGTAGTTATAGATATAGATATGTTATATATAGTTTAGATAGCAGGTGAGAAATCCTTATGTATGGCTCAATTCTTTTATCTCTGTTTCAAATCATTTTCGCACCCCACCATTCCTGTGAAATAAATTTTCAAATTTGCCGCAACAGATTTTGTAGGTTGCGCAAAAAACAATTTGGTTATGAGTTTCAGATGATTTCTGAGTTTGTAAAACAAATTAAAAATATTAATTATTTGAATCAATAAGCAGACATTAGCAACTTCAACAAACTGAGAAACAATCTTGAAATACAAATTACATAATTCACAATATCAAACACAAATTTGTAATGTGAAAAAAATGCCTACATCAATATAAGTATATAATGTAAAATCAAAACACATTTTGTTTACAATAAAATACTACAAATATACATGGTATCAAAGCTACCAAAGAGAAAACCAAATCACAGAAAATAGAACATTATATAGTGGGTAGTAGCATAGATTTACGTCTCGTAATTAAAAGCAACCAACATATATAAGCGTATTATATATGAGAGTGCACAGTTCAATTATTATACCTGATCAACTTAACCCAACACCAGGACTCAACTTAAATTTGGTTTTAGAAATGATGTTTAAAAGGTCTGGCCAAATCGACAACTCCAACTAAATTCCTTTTCGCAACAGGACCATCTCACAATCACCTCTTTGTACAATCTTCGACCTTCTCAATCCTCATCACAATGAACAATCACCTAAAAAAATGAAAACCCACTGAGATGTTAAACAAATCACCCATAAAATGAAAATCTGCCGAGTTGTCAGTGAATTGCGTAAAAAGGACAAAAGCGAAAATCCTAAATTATGGAATGATAAACTGGAGGGAGAAACAAAGAATATACAGAGATCTAGATTGGGATTAAGAGTTGTGTAAAAAAAATAGAGTGGAAATCGGATAGGTGCTCGAGGATATGAATAATTGGGCAAATTCATGAAATAGGGTGACGTGTGTGGAGAAGACGACTGTGTATAATCAAATAAGAAAATGGAAAGAACAAAGATGAATGAATAAAGGCCCGACTCTTCAAAATATCATTCAATCAACTAAACAAATGTCCAATAAATGAGCAGCCATGTGTCAATTGGAGGAGTGGCACAAAAACTCCCATCTCTTTTTATATAATAGGAGGGATGATGAGAGATGTTTTAATTATATAATTTTTTAAAGTTTAATTACAAAAACTATCTCTGAGGTTAAGTATGATTACCAAAAAATCCACTAAGCTTTTCAAATTACAATAAGCTCCTGGAGGTTTGAATTTAGGTAACAAATATGGTACCGTGAGAGTGCACTCTTTTAACACAAAAATAAATGATTGAGTTTATTTATAATTAAACTTAAACCTCAGTGGTAGCTATTGTATTTATCTCAAAAAATTTGTAAAAAAGAAAATAGGAGCAAACCTGCCGATCGTAGACGGTATCTGGAGCATTGCATTGCATGGAATTTGAACATATCAAAAGCACATCAGCCTGGAACCAAAATGAAGGGGAACACATCAACATTCATTTTCCATTATTTACTGACACGATTACGTCAAAATCTGATGGAATCGAGATCGATTAAATATACGAATATCACACAATCACATGGCTTAAGACTTTGCTAGGTCGAGTACACAAAGATACAGAAAATAGAAAGTTGGCATTTTCATACACTAACAAAATTCTATCCAAAGACAGATAAGAAATCATTAGCACAGTAGAATTTCAAGAGGGTGCAAAAATTCTTTAACCCCGACATAACACAGTAAAAAGTGTAACCACATATTAAACAGTAAACAAGCTGGTAAAATATCATTTTCCTTGGCAGTAACTTCCTGTCATCACCATGTATTAACACTTTCGACAGTTAATATCAACACATTTTCATCGCTCAACTCAATTTCAGTATCCATACAAGCTGTATTAAGGATTAATCATCACCAGTGAAGCAAACACAGGCTTTACGAGATCAATATCAGAGAAAACAGAATTCAGGTTCTTAGTGAAGTCTATAAATACACCAAACCATTAACCACCAACACAAGATTCAATTTATGATGGAGGAAAAAAAAGGCATTATTCATCAATTCCGAAAAATAAGGGTTGTGTAGTTTTAACAAATCTCCAATTCTTACAAGCTTTTATAAGCTCCACTATTAAGTTTCTTCCTTGCAAGTCCCGAAATCCATAGGTTGCTTTATTACCTCAAAATTATCAAGCAGCTGCAAAAGAAATTAAATCCAATATCAGCTGCTGCTAATATAAAAAATTAATCGTAATCTACCAATGAATTGTGTTGGCACCTCGTTGATATCGATGAGCTCAGAAAATACACCATACGTGTCTTTCCTGAAATTAACATACACCTAACAGTTAAACGACACACTGAAAACTGACCATGAGTAAACCCAAAAATAGAACAGTAACAGATACAAGAGGGAATATAAATATCTTTCAAAATAAAGTAAAAACGTGGCAAGAAAAACACATACGTTTGAAGCATGCTAAGAATGAAAACCAATAACTTTTTTTCTGGCAAAAGTGTTGTGGGACCAGACTCCAAGTTTAAGCAAAAATATTCAAACAACTTGCAAACTACTACTTGGGTAACTGAATCATTGCTTACGAGGAAAACTATATCTTATTATGTCATATGGATTATTACAAAAGGCATCAGAATAAAGATGGAAAAGGCAGAATCTTGATTTATAAAATGGACATAATGTTGAGATACTATCGTTTATGAGCTAAATTCAGAGTATCGACGATTCACAGGGTCTCTATATATTGTATACACCGGAATCTCTTCACGGTTCACAAACATAGCTTCCGCCACCACCGGCCCTACAACAACAACAAAAGGCAGCAACAGTGTTTCAACCATTTATAGAATTGAACATGATTCAAGAAAAATGAAATTGACGTCATAATGGTCAAAAAGATCAGATTTTGGAACCTGGCTTGACGACATGGCGATTGGTGAGGATGATTCCACGGCTCTTGTTAACGATGAAGACAGTGGCATAGGACGCACCAGAGGACTCGGTGTCGAAGGTGCGGCAGGCGGTGGTCCAAAGGACGACGACAGCCGGGACCACCTTGTCGAGCGCCTTCCGCCAGTCCTCCGTAGTGGCGAGATTCTCCTTTAACGGCAGATCGATCTCCATGGATAGGTTCTCCTTCATGCTCGTCTCCATTCCCTCCATCGCCGTCTCCAATCCCAACCTCTCCATTATAATCTCCCAACTCCTAACTCAAAAACCCTAATTAGTCCAATTAATCTCTCTCACTTATTCGAAAATAAGTTTAGAGATCAATTACGTGAAAATGGAATCTGAGAACTGAAGTTCTGGCGACTGTGCCGATGGATTCTAATGATTTTTGTAGTCAATTTTAGGATCGGGAGTGATGTTGTGTGGTGAGGAGAAGGCGACTGGGGATGTGTGGATAATTGTGGGAGGAGAGAAATTTTTTTTACTTTTTTTTTTCGTCTGTTGAAGAAGTTTGGTAAGACCATCTTCAATGCATATTATGAATTGGGGATGATGTGGCAAATAAATAGATGGTCATGAATTGAATAGACGGTACAATCCAAAAGTAACTCTTCAATGGGACTTTCTATAATTTTATTAATGCTAATTACATGGCATTTATCTTATTTAGATTAAATATTAACCTACTCATGAATAGAATTACAAATATGAAGGTACGACAAAAATTTTGGAGAAAAAAAAGGAACTGTTGAGTCATAGTGTCTCACATAGCCTCTACATGTAGAAAGAGCACCCCACATCTTCTATTTTTTTTAATGCCACGTTAGCTTAATATGATACCTCACATAATGCTCCTCTACATGTAGAAAGAGCACCCCACATCTTCTATTTTTTTTAATGCCACGTTAGCTTAATATGATACCTCACATAATGCATTAGAGCAGTATTTTTACTGAACATTATCTATTTAATGATGTGTCATTTTTTTTTCCCAATTCATGGTATACATTGGAGATGCTCTAAGACTGGTCATCCTTGCCCTTTCACTCCCCCACTTGCAAATGCCAAGCAATTAGAAACCCAAAAATAAGCCTTTGGTTTTGAAAGCTATTGACTTTTGAAAAAAAAATGGCATTGCAGTTTGACTTTTAAAAAAGAAGATGTCAGCCTTAAGTTTTTATTTTTATTCATTGAACAAAAAGGAGGACGAAAGGTTTAAATAAAAGGTTTTTGAAATTAAAAAAAACTGATTATTCTTTTAAAATTAAAAGTTAATTTTGAGATTTATTATTTTAATATATATATTTATCTTGATAAATATATATATTGATTTATTTATCCCAAAAATTAAATCAACACATAAAATTGGTAAATTTATAGAGAGAAATCTTTTTTACCTCCTGAATTATGGTCATTTTGACACTTTGCCTCCTAAACTTTTTTTTGGTGCAAATTACCTCCTAAACTGTACGAATTTTCACTTAACCTCCTGAACTCCCATTTTTGGTGGAACTTTTGGTTGGATCTCACTCGTGTGACATGCACGCTTACATATAAGGGGTAAAACTGACTTTCCATCTCTTACTTATGACTCCTGCTCAAAACAATGACACGTGAGCACTCGTGTGACCTGTTAAGATAATGTTCATATTAATATATGTATACACTTAGGATTTGGAACCTACGTAGTGCTCATGTGCCATTATTTTGAGCGGGAGTTATGAGGAGGAGATGGAAAGTCAATTTTACCCCTTATATGTTAGCGTGCATGTCACACGAGTGAGATCCGGCCAGAAGTTCCACCAAAAACGGAAGTTCCACCAAAAACGGAAGTTCATGAGGTCAAGTGCAGAATTCGTACATTTTAGGAGGTAATTTGCACGAAAAAAAAAGTTTAGGAGACAAAGTGTCAAAATGACCATAGTTCAGGAGGTAAAAAAGATTTTTCTCAAATTTATATGATTTAAATTCATGTGATGAATGTTTGCATGATTTATTTAGGGATGCTCATGACCCTATTATCAATTTGATTGAATGTTGTTAACTTTGGGTTTTAAATTTTACATCGAGAGATTTAAATTTTGCATCGAGAGTAGGCTAGGTGGTAAGGTTTTCTAATTTTGATTGGAGGATGTTCGATACCAAAGGCCCACGACTTTTACAAGTTGTAATAGAATAGACGATTCAAGGCTCATGCTTGCATGGGTTTCATATATAAAATGTAATAGAAATAGTTCTATTTGTTTTATCCCTTAGATTAACCTAGACCCATTTTTGGCTCAAATGGATCGCACAGGCTGGCCATGATCATCCCACCGCTTTTTGCATAGGATGCATGTTAGATTTATTTAATGTTTTATGCTTGCGCCTCATATGATGAATAATGCATTAAATAAAAAATCACCTAGTAATTAAGGTTGTTGAGGTCTTGTAAATTAAACCCCAAATTTTTGAAAAATAATTTAATTTTAATTAATTCTATATTAAATAAAATGGACAAGTTATGTTGGACATATCGTTCCATGCCTTCCATAAAAGGTAGAAGACATGACGATGCTACCGCACTTGGTCACTGGCCATGAGTCGTGGGGTGATCTTGTATTAGAAAGCTGTGAACTCTATCAAGCATTGAGATGCTCGTGGGGTGGACTCATCTTTATGTTCGCCACTAGTCGTGGGATATCTTGATGCTTAGTACCATATGGGCTCATAATATTGGGTTATATGAGAAATAGTGAGGCAGAATTTTCTTAAAGGTTGTACATTGATATAATTGTCAAAGAGTTGACTACCAACATGAATTTTTCATGGGCTCATATTATTGGAGTGTCAAACATTTATATTGGACTTCAAGCCCACTAAGAAAACTTGATTTTCTGAATTTTTATTATGGGGTTAATAAAGTTTGAATAAAATAGTGGGAGACATTTAATATTACAGACCTTATGTTAAATGAATATAATTTTCAATAACTCACTCATTTTCTGCTTCGTTTATTTTTTTAGATAACTCTACTAAAATGGCTAAGAATCTAATTGCATTCATACTTGATCAAAACAAACTAATTTACCCAAACTTTGTCGATTGGCTAAAAAACCTTAAGATTGTCCTTAGCTCTGAGAAAAAGGCCTATGTACTTGACAAAGAGCCTCCTCCAGAGCCTCAGGATAAGACATCAGATGAGTATGCATAATATATTCGTCATTTTAATGACAATCTTCAAACTCGATGCTACATGCTGGCATCGATGTCAAATGAGTTACAGAGGCAAAATGAGGCTTTAGATAATGCTTCTGAAATCCTTTTCCACCTGCAAGAGTTGTATGGTGAGAGAAAGAGACAAGAGAGATATCAAATATCTAAGGAGCTTTTCAGGTGTTGTATGACTGAGGGCTCTTCAGTCCAAGACCATAGGCTGAAGGTGATAGCTCTTATTGAAAGGCTTGAGTCCCTTAGAGTCGTTATGGATAATGAGCTCTATGTGGACCTATTGTTGCAGTCTTTGCCTCCCTAATTTGACACATTTGTTGCCAACTTTAACATGCACAACATGGAGAATAGTCTTCCTGAGTTGTTGAACATGTTGAAGACGGCTGAATCTACCATAAAAAAGGATAAGCCGGTCATGGTTGTTGGATCCTCTTCCAAATCGAAGGCTGTAAAGCCAAAGAAAAGGAAGTGGGTAGGAAAGATTTTCTCTACACCCAACAAGAAGACATTGTACAATGGTAAGAAAAAGGTATATATTTTGTTGAAGTTAATCTATTTGTTAATGATGCTTCTTGGGTATTGGATACCGGTTGTGGCTCACACATTTGCAATGACTTGCGGATAATGTGAAGAAGAAGGCAGTTGGATAGAAAGGAAATGGTCCTTAGAATGGGGAATGGAGCAAGAGTGATTGCATTAGCAACAAAGACTGTTTATTTATCTTTGGATAATGGTTTTGAACTGTGTTTCAATAATTGTCTTTATGTCCGGATATTATTAGAAACACTATCTTTGTTCTATTTTGGACATAGAGGGTTTTAGACTTGTTATTGAGAATGGAAGTTGTTCCATTTTCAAAGACTCTGCTTTTATATATTTTTGTTTTTTGACGAATTCTTTATACAACATTTCCCCAAATGAACCCATTCTCACAATTCAACAAAATAAAAGGAAGTTAGATAATCAAAGTTCTTTCACACTTTGACATACTAGATTAGGTCACATTTCCAATAAAATGATACACAAGTTGAGATAAAAACTCGACCTTAAGGAAAACGAAAAGTTGCCAACATATGAGTCATGCCTTAAAGAAAAGATGACTAAATCACCATTTGTTGGACAAGTGGAACGAGCCAAAGATCTATTGGATTTGATCCATACAGATTTATGTGGTCCGCTAAGTGTTAGTGCAAGAGGGAACTATCTACTTCATAACCTTTACCAACGATTATTCCATGGTGGTCGCCGGTCTGTCACCATGGAAGAAGGGAGGAGAATTATCGGCCGCGTTTTCTGAAGTTTAGGGATGGAGGAAATTGAAGAAAATCGGGTCTGTCAATTAGGGGTTGAATGCCCGCTTATATTTATTTTATTTACGGTATTTTAACAATTTTTTTAATATAATTTTCGACGTCGGTTTTAAAAAGAACCGACGTAAAACATTTCAAATCACGTCGACTTTTAAGGGAACCGACGTGGAGTTTTACTTATCACGTCGATTTATTTGGAAACTGACGTGGAAAGTATTTAACGTCGGTTATTTTAAAACCGACGTTAAATATCCGACGTGAAATCTCGTTTTTGTAGTAGTGAATATCATGTACGTTATAAAGTTGCACTATTTAAATATGTTTTTTACACCACATTATATCTGCTAATTTTGATCATGTATGTGATGTTAGTTCAATATACAGAGCTCTGATTAGAAACGATACGAAATACACTATCCATGTTACTGGAATTTGATACAACAAAGAGATGTGTGATATTTCTATACTTACAAAATTCTATTAATACATTGAATATAATAAAATATGTGAGGTTTTTGCCAAGGTATTTTTGAACCATATATCCACATTTACTGATTTGTTCAATATTTATTTCATTTGTTGATCTTTTGTTTATGATATATTCAAAACATATTCCAAACTATTTTGTATATAAGTGATGGCCTGCTGTAGTGTTTAAAAACCTGCAAATTAGCTTGAATTTTTTTTGATATTCATCTTTGGTATTATGATATATTTACAAAGTTTTTTGGTAACTCTATTTCAATTTCATGGGTTAAATTTGTTATTTTCATCACAATTCATACAACTATTATGTATGAAGAAGATACATAATTATTTAAATCCAGTTTAATACAAGGCCGGCATAATAATTTCGAAAGAACAAATAATATCCAGTCGTCGATGGGAGATGTTCATTTTCCTTCTTCAAGAGTTCCATTCAATTACTTTACAAATGGTATTGTTTGACCCTCTACTCTGTAGTGTAATCTGTAGTTTCACTGTATCTAGAGATTCTGTGAAAATGACGAGACATGGTGGTAATGCTTGTAAATATTGAATCGTAAATACAAGTTATTCATTTTTTTGGAAATAGGACCACCTTTTATTTAATAAAGTAGGAAATATTATTAAAACAAGAAAAAAGTCAAATGGATACAAGGTTCACGGCGTCGGTCCTTCAACTAAAAAAATCTATTCAGGTCTCGTTAAATCTCCCGAGGTAAATCCATCCTTATGGTAGAAACCCTCGTACATGGGAAGAGTACCCTCCTATTGCAGATAGTAAAGGAACGAATAGAAATGACAATAAAACTCAAAGTCCCACATCCAGCCAAAAGTAAAAATAAGATATAACAAGCAAGTCGTGAACCCAAAAGTAGCAAAATCAGAATCCACTCCCAAGCCGAGAAAAAGGTGCCATCTGCATGAACAAGATTCAGGGCTGAAACAAAGAAACGTGTGACAACACGCATAGAACAACTAATGAGATGATTGATACACCGATCTGCCCAATATATCATTATTCACCAAATTAAACAAGAAATCCAGAGACAAATTGAATCGGTCTTAGAGAGGGCATCGGCCACACGATTGACCTTCTAAAGCACACGCAAAACCACAAAATCCATCTAAGCAGTGAAGAAAAGAACCTAACATCAACATGCCAAAAAATGTCAAGGCACCTCAAGATGGCGGTTTGCAAACCAATCCACCATGTAAGACGAATCGAATTCCAGCCAAATTCTACTCCAACCTCTGATGGCGGCCTCCTCAATCACTACCATGGTGGCCTCTAACTCGGTTCGAAAGCAAAACCCTGACCAAAATATCTCAAAAAAAGTATCTTTCAAAAATCCCTGACACGTACGGAAGATGCCGACCAAAAAACACTCCCCAGGGAAGTTAAGAGCACTACCATCGGTATTTACTTTTATCCATCCTGGATATGGGGGTAACTAGATCACAGGGAGGAATGGGCAGAGGTGCGAGCCTACCACGCACACCCAATTTTTACAAAAAAATCAGATAAAAACAAAGAGAACGACTGGCACGGAACAAAGAAATGTTACTAGAATCTACAACTAAATAGAGAGCACGTGCGAGGACATCCTCCGCAATGCTGAATAGAAGTGGGAAAAGTAGGTCCCCCTGATGAACTCTCCTAGTGCAGTTAAAATACCCAGAAGAAATACCATTAAAAAGAACGGAGATGCAAGTAAAGTGAAGAATAGCCCTAACCCAACCAACAAAGTTGGGTGAAAAACAAAAACAATGAAAAATAACAATAAGAAAACTCCAATGCAACGTATCGAAATCTTTTCGAATGTCAATATTCATAATTATGTTCTTACCAAAGGCACGAGAGCTAAGACAATTAAAAGCCTAAGAATCCACCATGATACAGTAATGAATTTGTTTCCCTGGTATAAACCCAAACTAAGAATCTGAGATCAAATCACCACTGATTGCATCGAGTCTAGTCACCATGATCTTAGTAATATTTCTAAAAGAGAAGTTACTGAGAGCAATCGGCCGAAAGTCCTCCACTCGAACAACTCCATTATCTTCGAAATGAGAACCAACAAACTCGAGTTAAAACCAACTGGAATCGAAAATGTCTAAAAAGAGTTTCTGATCACCATACAAACATCATGACCAATAATCTCCCAACAATGATGGTAGAAAAACCCATTAAAACTGTTATGTCTAGGAGTGATACTTGAGGCCATTGCAAAAATTACCTCTCGGATCTCCACAAATCTCAGAACATCTGAACGAACCAGTTTCAAATAAGACCATTAGCAAAGCCTTTTATACTCTGAATTGAGGCTTTCTAGTTGTGGTTTTACGACGTTTCGGTTTTTCACCTATATTTGTTTGGTGGGTTGAGACCATTCTTCACTCGGCTCGTATTTCAGTTCTCCTTAATGGTAGCCATGTTATCTATTTTAATTGCACCGGGGGAGTTCTACAGGGGGACCCTCTTTCTCCTCTTTTAATTTGCATCGCGGAGGACGTCCTTGCCCGTACCCTCTGTTTCGCTGCAGACTGCAGTACGATCTCTCTGTTTCGTGCCGCTCGCTCTCTCTGCTTCTCGACTTGCCTTCTTTACGCAAATGATATCCTTGTTATAAGCCATGCTTCGACCCCTATTGCTTGGGCCATCTTGGATATCTTCCATCTTTATGGGGATTTCTCCGGGCAGGTTCTTAGCCCGGATAAAACTACTTTGGTTTCATGGTTACCCCAGATGTATCATTCAGGTCTCCAGTTTCCCTATGGGTTCACTTCCGGCTTCTTATCTCTGCATTTAGATGTTTCGTGGAAGCCTATGTACTTTTCATATTTGCCCAGTCCTCGATAAGACTCTAGCTAAGTTTGGGCTTTGGAAGGGTTCCTCACACTGTCTTTGACGGGTCATATCTGCCTAGTTATTTTGGTCATTACGAGCACCACGATGCACTCTATGTTCATCCTCAAATGGCCATCTTTTCTTCTTCTCAAACTTGAGATAGCTATCCAAAATTTCATATGGTCTGGCGATATTTCTAAGTGTAAACGCTGCACCATTAATTGGGCTCGTTGTTGTGCCTTCCGTGAGAAATATGGCCTTGGTATCCATTTGGTCATCATGGCTAACTCTTCGTTTCTTTACAAATTTTCTAATAACTTGCTTAACAAGGACACCACAGTCTTTCGTCTTCTTCGTAAGTTATTCTTTAAGTTGAATGGTTATCCCCCGTGCTCATGTCTCTTCCTCAATTTGTTGAGGCATTAGGGGCCATGTTACTAGAATTTTGGAGAATTCTCATTGGCTTCCTGGCAGTGATTTTAGGGTTAGCTTTTGGTGGGATAATTGGCTCGGTTACTCCATTTCTACCCGCATTGGCATTCTTGAGAATCTTAAGCCTAGCCTTTCATAGACCATGACTAGTTACTTATTTTCAAGGGTTTGGCACTTCACTGAGATTTTCCTCACCACTTTTACTAACATTGTCATTGGCATCCATTTCCCATGGTCCCTCACACCGAGGATAAGCGTGTTTGGTCTATCTCTGATAAAAGGGATATTTCGGCTAAGATTGTGTACGACCATCTTCGTCATAAATTTCTTAAGGTCCATTGGGGTAGTTGGATTTGGTCTTCTTGCATTCTTTCCCGGCGCTCTATCACAGTTTGGAAGGCAATTTTTAATCGTCTTGGTGTCTTTGACGTGATGAACAAATGGGGGTTCATCAGTTCTTCTTTTTGCTGCTTCTGCTTTGCGAGCTTTGAATCGGTTGACCATATTCTCACATACTGTCATTTCGCTCGTCACCTTTGGAGCTGGATCAAGAATACTTTCGATATTCGATTACCCCTTTCAGATGGTTTTGCTAATCTTTGTGTTTTTGCTATTGACTGTTGTTTTTATGCGTAGGTACTTTCTTTGTGGAAGGTTGCTTTCATCTCGACAATTTAGATGATTTGGCATCTTCGGTGCAACTACATTTATATGGAGTTCATACTTCTACTAGGCGGCTCTAATTCTCATTCGTTCATTTGTTTTCGAGTCCTCTATTTTTGATCACAGCACGATGTCTAATACTGTCTCTGACCAGAATTATTTGTGCAAATTGGGTGTGCGTGGTAGGCCCGTGCTTCTGCCCACCCTATCCCCTATGATCTAGTTGCCCCCTTTTCTTGGCTGGGTTAAAATGAATACGGATGGCAGTGCTATGGGTTGCCTCGACGAGTGCATCTCGGCAGGCATTTTCCATACGTGTCGGGGTTTTGTGAAAGGTGGTTTCTCGAGATCATTTGGTCAGGGACTCACCTTCGAGGCTGAGATGGAGGCCGATGATAGTGGTTAAGGAGGCTGATCTTAGAGTCTCGAGAAGGATTTGGCTGGAATCTAATTCTACTTTTGTGGTGGACCTTTTTGTGAAGTACTGTGTTGATGTCCCTTGGCTCTTCTTGGCACGATGGCGTTGGGTACTCTCCCTCACTTCCTTGATTGATTTCATGGTTTCGCATGTTCACTACTATAAAAAAGGCCATTGGAACGAGGGTATATCCATTGGTTGTAGTAAACAATCGATGCCTCATGTCGCATGGGGTCTTTCTTATGATTAGAAAAAGTTATAGGCATCGGTTGTTAAGCAGAAACCGTTGCCTATGATCGCACGTTTATTTTGTAATAAATAAAAATTATATGCATCGGTTTTACCAAACAACCGATGCCTATAATATTCCAGGTGAACTTATGTGCATCAGTTGTTTAAATACAACCGATGCCTATAATAATAAAAAAATTTAAGTTTTCATTAAAATACATAGGCATTGGTTAGTCAACACAACTGATGCCTATTATTAAATATGAGCATAGATTATTGATTTATAACTGATTGATATTGTAATTTAATAAGTCTTGGTATCAACAGAATATGCTCTAATTCCATTCCGTCTAAAACCTTCTTCCTCTTCGCCTCCATCTCTAGGAATCTCTCAATCTCCACCGCCTCCGCCGCCCCCCTCGGCGTCACCTAAAAACTCCGCTGAAACTCACCTCCACTGCTCGCAGCCACGCCATCTTCTAGGTCACTCACACCCATCATTCAAAGGTGGCATCTCATCTTCAATGCCGCTCACAGCTACCATTAGAAGGTGGCATATCACTCGCCATTCGTATCCAAGTTCATATCATCTACTTGAGAACTAGCGTGTTACTTTGAAATCTACAAAAACTCTTAAATTCTAAACCCTACGCACTAATATGATTCAATATTCTTCAAATTTCGTTTCACGAAGGAGTTCCGTGTCGATGAGGACAAGCAAGCGGTTTGGGAGGCATTCGGTTCGTGTCAAGTTGGCCGAAGGCAAATTAGGTGTTGTTGTGTTCTTAATTTTATTAATGTCAATGAACTTGGAATGAATTTTATTAATTGTAGTTCAGAAGCTCGATACATGATTTTTAATGATGCTAAGTATATCGAGTGTGGAAGAGTTTTCTTATATTTTAAGAAATTGGGAATGGCTCGGTGTATGAATATTACTATTATCATTTTGAGCCGCATATTACCTAACTTATTAAAATTAACTTATGATATATTAGTGTAGTAGCTTTTACTTGTATTGGTTATTTATTAACATTGATTGTTTTGATACTTTTTAAATATGTTAGAGCCTAGAGAGAAACTGGAAGAAGCTATTACAAGGTGGGAGGTATTATTCTATGCTCGCATTGTAATGACTTTATTAATTCGTTTCATTTTTCGTTGAACCTGAGCCTCATAGTTGGTAAATGGTTCAATGCCTGCATTGTAATAACTTTATGAATTTGTTTCCCTATTCGTTGAACGTGATCCTGATAGTTGGTATATGTTTCAACAAAATCTATAGCCTTGGAATCTTATTAGCATCCAAACATATTTTTAACAACACTGAAGTATGTAATAATTAATAACCCTTTACTTACTGAAGGTTAAAAGCAGCAGGAATCCCATGCCCACATACACATCTCTTGTGGGAGAATGTTATGGTCATAGACTTCATAGGTATTCTATTTCGATAGCCATGGAGTTTCATTTACATGTTCATTACAATTTTACGCTAGGTTTATGTGGATCACGACTATACTACATATTCTCATAGCAATATTCTTGATCTAGCTTTACTTTATATTGAGTTTATTTTAAATATATTTACGGTATATAATTTATCTATACATGATCTTGTATGAGATTTATTTATTTATTTATTTTTATTTTCATACTAATGTTGAGAACTAACAAAAGTTTTTGAAATTAGTTGCTTGAACTTGATTTGGATAACATTTGGAAAATGGCCTTAGTACGACCTAATCGTAGCTAAACTTAGGAGATTACGAGCCTTAAAGTAGTTCGGGTAGAACAGGTTGGGATGAGCTGAGCTCTTGCCTCCTGAAGGGAGAAAAGACAGAGATGAATTTATAGCTTGGCAAGGCTTGTCCTTGCTTAATCTCGACTCTTGAGTGAGGCTTTATCGTGATCAGGTCAGGAGTAGGTAAAGGCTCATGCCGAGGCTTAAACAAGCTCTGGTCATTCTAGAGAAGGCTATTTGATCAGGTCATCTAAAGGAAGGTAGCCTGATCAGGTCGATCGAAATAACAGCCCATGGTTCGCGGGTATGTTTCTATTTATGGGATCTCAGGAAGGTCCCCACTTAGCCAAGATTATAAATATCCTAGCCTTGAGATAGGTAAAGGCATGACATTCTGAATATTCATCCTTGTTATTCCGATAGTAAAACGGTTACTAACTTAAGCATCGGAGAGGATTACACTGAAATTTCTCCGGTGGTCCTTTCTAACTTTGTCTTGTGAAGTAGGTCACGTAAATTTCAGTGAAGAAACAAAGGCTCTCTTGGACTAGTATTTTCCTGGCTAAACAATTGGCGCCGTCTGTGGGAAGAGTGGAACCAAGTTAAGACGTGAGATAAAAATCAAGGAATTAGAGGGACTCGGGCGAAATCTCATGGAGGAGTTGGGTGGTACGCCAAGCTCTATCACACCGACAGAGGTTTCGGAGGTGGCAGGGCCATCAGGAATGGCTAGGCAAAGCACACCGCAACACCCCCCCCCCCCCCCCCCCTCCCCCCCCAAAGGAGAACCATCACACACCGGCGGCGGATCGGTGAATGATGCTTTCCTGCGATAAATATCTGATCTTATTATCAAGGCAGTGGAGGTGGCGGTGGAGAAGAAATTCGTGGAACTCTTGTCGCCCCATCTTAATACGGAAACAGCCCAAACCACCCAGCGCACTAACAGAACCCCATCTCGGGAAGAGGAGGAGAGCTCCTTTAGCTCGGACAGTGACACTTCAAGTAAGACTAACCCAGACCTCACTGAGCAGATACATAACTTGTAAAAGAAGGTCAGGGAGTTCAAGCAAAAGATGGTGGGTAGTGTGGCAGGACAAGCACAAAGAAGCAACCCCGTTCAAGGAGAATGTCATGATGGACGATCTAGATCTGCTGGCTTCTTACCGATCCTTGGGCTTTGAGTATAAAGGAACGACAGATCCAAGGGATCACCTCTGCTGGTTTGAGAATGTGGCTACCTTGCATAAGTTTTCTGATGCTGTGATGTGATGAGTTTTCCCGAAAACTTTTACCAAATCAACACAGCTTTGGTTCTTCTAGTTGCCACCCCGATCTATCAGCATCTTTAATCAGTTAGCTCGGCATTCCTACATCAAACTACCTAGATCTGCTGGCTTCTTACCGATCCTTGGGCTTTGAGTATAAAGGAACGACAGATCCAAGGGATCACCTCTGCTGGTTTGAGAATGTGGCTACCTTGCATAAGTTTTCTGATGCTGTGATGTGATGAGTTTTCCCGAAAACTTTTACCAAATCAACCCAGCTTTGGTTCTTCTAGTTGCCACCCCGATCTATCAGCATCTTTAATCAGTTAGCTCGGCATTCCTACATCAAACTACCAGTTACAGGATATATCAGAAAATGCCATTAGAGTTGTTTAGCTTGAAGCAAAGGGAGGGAGAAGGCCTGCGAGGATATATTAAGAGTTTCATGGATTCTAAGTTGGAGGTACCATCAACATCTAAGGAGCTCTTGATTAACGCCTTGGCACAAGGGCTGAGGAAAGGAGAGTTCTTCCAATCGGTGGTGGTTAAACCAACGTAGACGTTTGGTTAGCTTCTAGCCTGAGCTGAAAAATATATCCATTTGGAGGAAGCCTTGAGACTGAAAGATGACGGAGATAGACGAGGAGAGAGAGTTGATAGAGATGAAAAGGTGCAAGCGAAGAATCCTAGAACCGACCGGGAGGTGGGTGACCCAGGTTTGATCGGTATACACCCTTGGCTTCACTGCATGGGAAGATACTCCATGCTACTGAGCGGCATCCTGACCTCAAATGACCGAGGACATACGCCCAGAAGTCGATGAAGGATAAGATCTGATCGGTTCCATCGGTACCATAACGAGTATGGTCATGACACTGATCAATGCAACCATCTGAAAAATGAAATAGAGTGGATAGTGAAGACAGGGCACCTTAAGGAATTTGTACGTGCGAGGAGAGAAGAATCCAGGCCTGACCCGTATACAAGGGAACGATATCAGATAACAAGATGTGAATGAGACACCGGCCGAGGTGAATGGGAAAAGGGAGAATCTATCCAAGGAGATACGTGGGGAAATCCAAATGATCACAGGAGGAGAATGGATGAGCAGTAACGACGCTCCCAAAATAGTTACGTCCAAGATGCAAAATATCGGTCGAGATAGGCACGAGAAGTAGGGTAGCTAGCCCGAAGTCCGAACATCTGCTTTGGATTTGAGGACGAGAACGACATCCTAACACTGCATATAGATGCCTTGGTAATAACTGCCACCATTGCTAATTATAAAGTTCGGAGAGTCTTTGTCAATACATGAAGTTCGGCGGATATTCTATTTCATGATTATTTTAGAAAGTCGAATTTGGATATGGAGTTGGAGGAGGTTACGACCTCATTGGTGGGTTTCAATGGGGGAGTCCTGCAGCCGTTGGGAGCAGTAAATATCCTAGTTTAACAAAAGAAAGACCCATTCTGTAAAACAAGGTCGGTGTATTTTTTGGTAGTAGACGCACCTTCCTCATATAATGCTATGCTTGTGCGGCCATCTTTTATCTAATTTCAAGAAGTAATCTTTGTCTATCACATTAAGTTGAAATTCTCTTCTAGGGATGGAGTTGAAGAAGTCTGAGGTGATGAGTACGCGTCACGTTAATCATATGTGGAGAGCATTAGGCGTAATGAAGAGGAGACAAGGTGCAAAAAGTCTTGAACACAAATGGCAGGGCCAGAGAAGGTTCAACGTGAGGAAAACCTTATGACAGTAGAGGTGATCCCAGGGGATGATAGCCGAGTCTTACGGGTGGGAACAACCTTGAGCCAGAAAGTTTTGGTAGACCTGCTGACGTTCTTGAGAAACGATGTGGACATCTTTGCCTGGTCTTCTCAAGGTTTGGGAGGTATTGACCTAATAATAGCTGAGCATCTCCTCATCATCAGCCCCACAACAAAGCCGGTGAAACAAAGGAAATGCAACTTTGGTCGTGAGAAAGAAGACATTATCGAAGCAGACATCCAAGAGATACAGTTTCCAAAATGGCTTTCCAATGCAGTGTTAGTGCCAAAAATAGAAAAGGATAGGTGGATGTGTATTGAATTTAGACATCTTAACCGTGGCTACCCTAAAGATCAATATCCATTACCGAAGATAGATCAGCTTGTAGATTCTACCTCAGACTGTGAACTACTCAGCATGATGGATGCTTCTCAGGGGTACCATCAGATCAGGTTGGCTAAGGAGAACTTGAAGCGGGTTAGTTTTATAACCCCAAAGGGAAAGTATTGTTACGTAGTCATGCCCTTTTGCCAACGATTGGTTGACAAGATGTTTAATACTTTGCTCAGGAGAAACATGGAGGTATATGTGGACGACATGCTAGTTAAAAGCGCTAAATCAACCTCGCGTGTGGAGGACCTGAGAGAGACTTTTAATAAATTTAGAAGGTATAGAATGAAGCTCAACCCTAAGAAATGTGTGTTTGGGGTACGAGCCAGAAAATTCCTAGGGTACACGGTCACATAAAAAGGAATAGAAGCTAACCCAGAAAAAATCAAAGCCATTATGGATATGTATCCTCAACGGAATGTCAAAGAGATGCAGTGCTTGCCAGGTCGGATAGCAGCTTTGAGTAGGTTTATACCCACTCGGCAGAAAAAAGCTTACCATTATTCCGAGCCTTGCTAAAGAATGCTCGATTTTAGTGGGATGAGGAATTCCAAGTGGCATTTTAGAGGTTGAAAGTACATTTAGTTAGTGTGTCGCTGCTCACTAAGCCAGTTATGGGTGAGCCCTTGATCCTATACATGTCTGTGTGTAAATAAGCGGTGAGAAAAGTTTTGCTTAGAGAGGAGGAAAAGATACAGAAGCCGGTGTATTATTGGAGTAAGGTGTTTCATGACGCCGAGCTTCGATATGTGGAGGTAGAGTGGGCCATGTTGTCTCTGGTCGGGAATGCTCACAAGCTCCGCCCTTATTTTCTCTCACATGAAATAAAGGTCAGAACTAATTAGCCCTTGAAGGCAATAATAGGCAGACCAGAGGTCTAAGGTCGTTTAGTAAAGTGGATTATTGAGCTCAATGAGTTTGATATACATTTTGAGGGACAAGCAGCGATCAAAGCCCACCCATTGACACACTTCATGCAGGAAATGACCATCTCTCCCGAAGAAAAGGGGGAATGGATGATATATACAGATGGCTTGGTAGGAGATTTGGGTTGCGGTGCAGGAATAGTGTTGATAGACCCGGAAGGCGTGACTACAGATTATGCAGTACGAATGAAATATTGCTCCTTCAATAATGGGGTGGAGTATGAGGCTCTATTAAGAGGAATCTATATGGTAAAGGAGGTAGGGGTAGAGAAAGTATGTGCACGGGTAGACTCTCAGTTGGTGTACAAAAAATAAGAGGCGAGTTTGACACGAGAGAAGAGCATATGCAAAAATATCTAGCTCAGTTCCAAGAGTTAGCCAAAACTATGAACGCTTTACATGTACTCCAAATCCCCTGGGAAGAGAATAGTCGAGCAGATTACTTGTCTAAGGTAGCTATATCGTCAATGGATTTTCAGGAAAGAGTGATTACCTTGTTAATGGCACATCGGGAATTTGGTGAAAAGGAAGTAAATGCATAGGAAGAGGAAGGAGAAGATTGGCGTTCTCCCCTCAAGACATACTTGGATAGAGGAGAGCTACCTGGTGATAAGAGAGAGGCAGTGGAGGTACAGGTCAGGTCATCTAGATTTTGTTTAATCAAGGGGGATCTGTTTAGAAGGGGTTTTGGACAACCCCTCCTACGTTGCCTAAGTCTGAAGTAGGGAGCTCACGTGCTCAAAGAGATCCATGATGGATGTTGTGGTAATCACATGGGTGTTAAGACATTATCGAGCAAGATATTGAGAGTTGGTTACTTTTGGCCACAATTAAGGCAGGACACGGAGAACTTTGTGAAGACGTGTGATAGATGCGAAAAACACTCTCCCCTCATACATCGACCTGCAGAAGAGTTCATGAAAATGAGATCTCCCTGCCCCTTTGCAAAATGGGGGATAGATCTGGTCGAACCTTTTCCTACAGCTCCAGGCCAAAAGAAATTCTTAACAGTGGCTATAGACTATTTTAGTAAATGGGTAGAGGCCGAATCCATAGAGAAAATCACAGGGAGGTATTATTGCATTTTTTGTGAAAATATGTTGTGTCAATTTGGTATCCCAAGGATCTTGGTGTCAGATAATGACACACAGTTTATGGGAGCTCGAATTTGGGCTTGTGTACAAAGATGAAAATAGAGCAGCATTTCACATCTGTATATCACCCCCAGGTGAATGGCCAGGTCAAGGTGACTAATCACATCTTGGCAAAGGGGATTAAAGCGCTCCTACAGAGGTCAGGGGGAAAATGGGTAGAAGAGCTCGGTTCGACCCTATGGGCGTATCAAACTAACCCCAAAGAAAGCACGGGGAAACACAGTTAAGTTTTGTATACGGTATGGACTCTATAATCCCTGCAGAAATCAGTGTGGAAACCCATAGAATACAGAACTTCAATGAAGGGCAGAACGAACTGTCGAGGCAAGATGCATTCGATTTAATAGAGGAGAAGAGAGAATGAGCTGCCATAAAAATGGAGCACATGAGGGGGCGGATTCAAGCAACTTATAATAAATCGGTGGTTAAACGATAATTTCGAATAGGAGATCTGGTTCTTCGCAGAGCTGATATGGGAAAGAACAGAGGGAAGTTAGAGGTTGCGTGACAGGGACCATATAAGATCACTGGGATTCTTGCAGGGGGAGCTTATGAGCTTGAACAAGTGGATAGAGTCAAGTTACCGCGGGCATGGAACGTAGCAAACTTGAAAAAATATTATGTATGAAATTAATGTATCAGGTTATTTATAAAAGAAATTGTGATTAATTTAACTTGTGTTATAGAATGGCCTAACCTGATTGTATGTTAAGGGCATGATCCCCGAGATTTAGCCCGATTGGCCTAAGGATGGATACCCCAAAGACCTAACCTGATTGTCAATTAAGGTCATGAGCCCCAAAATTTAGCCCGATTGGCCTAAGGGTGGATACCCCAAATACCTGGACTAATTATCAGTTAAGGGCATGAGACCCAAAAATTAGCCCGATTGGTCTAAGCATAAATACCCCGGAAACCTGACCTTATTGTCAGTTAAGGGCATGAGCCCCAAAAATTGGCCTGATCGGCAAAAGGATGGGTATCCCAAAATGCCTGACCTGACAGTCAGTTAAGGGCATGAGCCCCAAAAGTTGGCTTGATTTAACAAAGGATGGATATCCCAAAAATGCCTGACCTGACTTTCAGTTAAGGACATGATCCCCAAAAAATAGGCCCAACTGGCCACAGGATGGATATCCTAAATGCCTAGCCAGGTTAGTTGAAGGCAAGATTTTAGAAATTTGATCAAAGGTAAGCATCTTTTGTGAGAACAAAATTGATCTAATTATACAACACTCATGGTAAAAGAAGATCACAAGCATAAAGAAAGGAAATGCTAGCATTATTTCAAAGAAACTACAAAACCTCGCAGGGTTATCAGAAAATGCAAAGATACGACATTAAGGTAAAAAATTGAACAGAAAAGTCTTAAGAATGGGGCAAGGAAGCTCTCTTACCCGCAGCTAAAACTCGGGGAATATGCCATAGTTCTTGCTCATTTTCATGAAGATGAAGAAGATACTTGTTAGGAAACCCGTGTTTTCATAGAAAGGCATGACACCATTAGGTAACCTATAGTTTCGCAAAGCGTGCAAAATGAAGGTGAATTTTCACAGTAAATCGACACGTAACCACAAAAACCCGCCCTCTCTATCATCACCACCTCCTGCAAATTTTTACTAAAAGAATGATCCCAATACTCAATTGGCAGTTCATAATGCGTATCTAGATGTGAGATGAAGACAAAACTACCTTATAATGGTTGAAGTTCAGTATCCATGGAGAAAGGTGAAAAGAACCCAAACCCAAGTTTCAAACCGATTTAACGAAAGCACAGGCTCTATCATCATCCATGGAAAATGAGACATTGAAATATCCTTTTTCATGACGGAACAAAACTCCATGACACTATATATGGTTTTGCAAGCATCCTTAAAAAAGGCTTTAATGTCCTTGAACGTAAGATGTTTCAATCGTTTGGGTTGTAGTAAGCGACCGATAAGAGAATCTTTGAACCCTGCGATATGGTTTTGGTAAAGCTTTTCGTCTATGGTTACCGAGAAGAGGTTACCCTTTTTAATCGGTGGTGAAAGAATCACAAGTTGAGGTGCCGCCCATACATTTTACCACGGTCATCTCAAACGGTTGTAACTTTAACCTTTATGGTTTATCAACAATTTACAAATGCCATCGAGCCGCATTTTTACAATAGTTATTTAATAACCATTGTTAATTTTGTGATTGGAACATCACTACTATTGTGTGATTGGAACATCACTATTATTCGTACTTGAGAATGTGTAAGACTAGCTTGTTCAAGATTAGTTGGAAAGTATTTTCCCTCCAATTCTTTTGTTAATTTATTTGTTTTTAAGTTAATATTTCATGATTTCGGTAATTTGGATTATGGATTTCTTCATTATGTTAATTATGTTTATACTTGGTCGTAATTTATGTTATTGCATTTTTTGATGATTTTAGGTTAGACTTTATGACTCTAGGGGCTAAATTAGTTTAGAACCATCAATTGTGAATTATCGGGTGTTTAATTGAAAATCGGATTGAACACCCCGATTTGTAGATTAAGTGTTCGGTAAAATGTCAATTAATCGTGGGTACGAGTTTTGAACCCTTGACTAACATTTTGTTGATCCTTTCAAAGTCTTTGATTTCATTTTTCATTATTTAAATTATCCTCTTAGTTGATAAAAACTTAAAACCCGAAATTTGATCGTGTGATTAGGATAGCTTTTTTTTCTTTATTTCCTTTTTTCTGAAAGACAAAAACAACTTTCGATTAGTCTTCCTTGTTAAATATGACTTATGTCACCTCACCGCACTACGATCAACCCTATTCTCTTACGAGCGATCCTCAACATGTTTTTAAATATAGTGCATTTGAGATCACAACGCATAAACAATATTCGCAGCAGTTTTGTATTTGTTCCATAACTTTCTTATACTAAGTACAACTGAGGTGGATCAAGCGGAAACAAAAATATAAGAGATTGGGATACAACTCTAATGATGACACATATGCCCAATTTGATCATATTTGAGGCTCAAATGTGGGAAGAAAATACACTCGAGGTGACACCCGAGCTAAGGTAGGGTGCCATTGGCAGAGGCAGCGTAAAGGCATACCATAGGTGACACCCGAGCTGTGGTCAGGTGCAGCACGATGGAATTAAAAAACAAAAAACCATATTCAGGCTTCTAGAAGGAGTCCTATAAATACTCATACTCATCCAACCACGAAAATATCACATTACATGACATATTATACCAAACAAGGGGACTAGAGGACGAGATTTGGGGGCAAGTATTCGAGGGAGTGAGCCCAAGGAGCGAGGGGCGAAATAGATGAACACCATATATACATCCATCCATCAAGGAGAAGAGACGATGGTGGCCAAATGAAGCATCCAATGTATAGCAATTTTATCTGTTTTTTGTACTTTATTTTAGTTGAACATGTGTTATTCGAACATGGCTACGTGTTATTATTTGACCATGTTTGGTGACACTTTGACTCCGGACATGGGAGTCAATTCATATTAAAGTATTTCATTGTTAATTTTTATTCCTACTCATTTTTATCTTGTTTTGAATCCATGTTTAGCAATGGCCACTATTTTACATATTATTGCATAAAAGAACCGAAATGGAAGTGAAGGAGTCATTATTTAAGAAATATGATAGACGAAGTAGATAATATACAAGAGTATAATTGTCTCATGGAAGATATTATTTCTTAGAAGCTATTTCTACTTGAATTACATGGCATCGAACAAACGGTAAGGTGAAGTGGTAATTGAGTCTACAAGTTTCTCATCTTCTGACCAAGGGTTAATAATGACCATTGTGATACTTTATAGGATAAAACATTACGTAAGAATTATTTATCATGAACGAAAAAGTTGTCAACCGAAACCATTGTCTATGAATCATCCCCGTCCCAATCCTTTTGTTAACTCATTTTTATTTATTTTATTTTATTTAAGATCAATTTATAAATCATCTTTATTTATTACCTAAATAATATCTATGCTATAAAAATCACAGCACTCTATTAGATAGTTACTTAGTCTCTATGGTATTTGACCTTGCTCGCCACTACTACTATAGAAATTCGTACACTTGTAGTGTGTTAAGAAAATAGGTGAACATACATGGTTAAATCAAAACACATAAACATGTTTGAATAATACATGATCAAACTAAAGTAAATAAATACAAAAGGATAGATAAAACTCACTCGATCTTAATACTCTAGATATCTCTTTGAATTGGAGTGGTTTCCAATTTTAGGCACTAGAAATTCGATTTAGGGTTTGTTGTTGGTAGGGCAGAATACATGCCAGGTCTGGTTTTGGGTAGCTCTGGCCCAAAATAATCAAATAATTCAAGAAGAGCTGGGATGGAGTAACCCCGTCTCTATGAAAGATCTTATTAGTCCCCCCGATAAAATAGGATGTAAGGAAGAGGTGGTCACCGCTTGAGATCCTCGGCTTAGCCACCTTCGAGGGCACTAAGGGTTCGGAGATTATACCCAGCTGAAGTTCCAGGGGTGGAGTTTAACCTGGCCTGGGTAAGAGACCTGGTCGCGCCCCTTGAGGAATAGAGCTCCCCCTKAGTGTTGACAAGAGCTGACCTGTTGAACAGKAAGGGGGAGAGAAAAGYAGAGKCGGAATATTATGGACTGGGTCAGATTGAGAAAAGGAAGTAAGGAAGACCTTGGATAAGGGAGAARTGTTTCCTAGATTCCCAGCGAAGAGACAAGTGGGACCACTTGTCAGAATTTYTTGCATAACGGCCCTTGATTCGCYCCGTGTGTTCCCTAGATACCGGCTGGGGTCCCCGTGAGGAAAAACTATAAATATCTCAGCCCCAAYGCTGAAAGAGGTAGGTCATTCTTTTGAGCATTCTTGCCTTCTGTCTGGAAAACACCTCAAACGCTTACTGACTTAAGCATCGGAGAGGTTTCCACCGGAAAACCACCGGTGGTCCTTTCTAACCTTGGTTTGTGGTGTA
>BMAC01000202.1:639226-652297 GCA_014905375.1 Phtheirospermum japonicum
AAGGATTGGCGGATGTAGTCAGCAAAGGCCGCTGGGTCTAGCAAGTGGATGCGGTCATCTGCTGGAACATGGGAGAAAGAGGTGGGCTCGCTGGCGCCTTCGATCTGGGCAGATCGGTCATAAGGAGTAGGTGGGTGCTCGGCTACCCATTTAGCTTGGGCATCAAGGCCCAATCCATAGTAGACCTCCGCCTCTGGAAGAAGAAGATCATACAGCTCCTCAGAGCCCAGGAAAGCACGGCGAGTGATTTCTCTGGTTAGCTGTATTAGGCGTGACCCTTCCTCTGAGTTGAGAAACTCTAATCTCCCCTCGGCGCGCCCTTCTAGACGGCCTTGATCCACTCCGTTAGCCCTGTATTGTTTCAACTTCTCATCCAGCTCTTGCTCACGAAGAAGAATAAACTCTCATTGTTTCTCCTACGACTCTTTGACCTTGAAAAGCTCAGCCTTCAGCAAATCTATTTCTATCTCTGAGCCCTTCAGCCTGACCTGGGCTTCCTGGCCTTCTCGGACTTTAGTCATCAGCTCTGACTCTCGCTTCCACAATGCCTCGATTTCCCCCTTGAGATTGGCATACAGCAAGGAGCCTCTGGCCCGGGCCAACAGAGATGCGCGCCCCACCACGGCCTGAATCAAGGAAAAGGTAAGTGGGAAAGCTAAAAAAAAAGGAAAAAAAAATTATTAAGGACAGAAGAAGTGGGAAGGGTTGTACCTGAGCCTCTGCCTTGCAGTAGAACTCAACTAACTCCGGGTCTGACATCTTATCCACGATATTGCCTTGCCACTTCTCCGGGGCAGTTCAGGACCGACCTATTAAAAAAGGTCTGATTCGGGTAGGGGGGCACTTGAGAAATGGTCGGGGGCATAATTTGAGGAGCGAAGGGGAGAGTAGTTTGAGGAGGATTTTGGGAGGAGGATGTGAGGTCAGTATGGCTTCTTTTTTTCGCTTCAGCTGTTGCTCTTCCTCTGGATTAGTCAAAGGCTGACCTGCTGGTTCCCGCCCGGGACTTCTCCTCGTTTCTGAGTCTTTCATGACAGGCTCGGGGGTCTTGATGGGCGCTTGGGGTTGACTCTGGAGTGGTGTGGCAAGCAGGACCTCTTCTGAGGCCTGAGTAGCTCTGGCCAGCTCCCCCAGAGGGCTCTTCTGGCCCCCTGCTGCCGCTTTGCGAGCCTTGGCTTCTATCTTCGCTAGCATCATTTTTTCTGAAATAGAAAATCGAAATGGTAAAGAAAAAAAAAAGAAAAAAGAGTATTGATAAATAAATAATAATAATAAAGAAATAAAATACCAATCTTGGGTGGCAAAGGACCGTATCCTTGTTGGGAATTGAAGAAGTTCAAGAGCTTGACGGTAAGCGTCTTGGATAAGTCTAAGGGGTTCTGGTTTAAGAGAGCGATTTTTTCCTTCAGATCTGACGACCTATCCCCTCGAGATAAGAGCATCTGAGGATGCAAAAAGCTGATAGGTTCGGTAGGGAAGCCCCAATCCCCCGAGCACTGGACAAAGAAGAACTTCTTTTTCCAGGCCTTGTGAGAAGTAGGAAGACCTGATAAAAAATGGACGTCTGATCGTCCAGATAAGTAGAAGAAACCYGWGGAGCTCTTTGCTTGGAATAAAGAGAAGAAAAGCTGAGCTGTAGGGGTAATTCGGGCATATTGGGCGGCCAGATGAAATCCGGCCATAACACGAAAGGCGTTGGGTAGGAATTGTTGCACTGGGATACGGTATAGCCTAGAAATAGCTTGGATGAAGGGATGGACAGGCAAGCTTAATCCCGCGTAGAATTGATCTACGTAAAAAGTCAGATGATCGGCGGGAGGTGATGACGCCCCCTCGTCGGGTGCCGAATTAGTGAAAGAGAACATGTCAGAGATAGGGAATTTTGCGCGGATTTCCTTGAGGGTCCTATTGCTAACTATGGAGGATAAGTTAACAGGAGGAGGAGGGGGTAGGATCGTCGGTGGTCCCCTCCCCGGAGCCGTCGCGTAAGAATCGGCGGAGGAAAGGTTCACGGTGGAGGTGGAGTTCGCCGAAGTTTCCCCTCACGAACTCTCCATGATGGAGCTGGTTCGGGAAGAAGAAATTGACATAATTAAAGAGTGCGTGAAGAGAGAAAGGGTACCTGGTAATAATTGCTTGAGAGGTTAGAAGAGGATTACTGGAGGAGCAGAAATCGCCAGAGTATTGCAAGGAAAAAGAAGAGGAAGCCTTTAGAGGGTTTTTGAGAAATAGAAATAAAGAATAAAGGAGAAAAGGTATTTGGAGGGACAAAAGGAAGATGGATCAATTTGAAAAATGAAAATCAAGGAAAAAGCGGGATTTGATGGGATCCTCACATTTAATGCGGACAGGGGAGCAGTATTCTAGGCAGTGAGCTGGAACGCTAACCGCCCTGGAATGGGACACGTGCCGCTGACCAATCAGATACAATACTTGGAAAGACGTGTGGGTATGGCAACCGTTGGGGAAATATGGGCCGACACCACTAGTGCCAATAATTAGGGTTGTTTTGGGCAGGCGGATATCTCGGAATTCCCCAGTACGAGAAGTCATAAAAAACAAAAGGGCCATATTTATTTCACAGAAGCCTAGGGATATTACCGACCTACCCCAACTGTTTGGGGGGAGGAGTTGGTAGGGCAGAATACATGCCAGGTCTGGTTTGGGGTAGCTCTGGCCCAGAATAATCAAATAATTCAAGAAGAGCCYGGATGGAGTAACKCCYTCTCTATGAAAGATRTGATTAGTCCCCCCGATAAAATAGGATGTAAGGAAGAGGTGGTCGCCGCTTGAGATCCCCGGCTTAGCCACCTTCGAGGGCACTAAGGGTTCGGAGATTATACCCAGCTGAAGTTCCAGGGGTGGAGTTTAACCTGGCCTGGGTAAGAGACCTGGTCGCGCCCCTTGAGGAATAGAGCTCCCCCTAAGTGTTGACAAGAGCTGACCTGTTGAACAGCAAGGGGGAGAGAAAAGAAGAGACGGAATATTATGGACTGGGTCAGATTGAGAAAAGGAAGTAAGGAAGACCTTGGATAAGGGAGAATTGTTTCCTAGATTCCCAGCGAAGAGACAAGTGGGACCACTTGTCAGAATTTGTTGCATAACGGCCCTTGATTCGCACCGTGTGTTCCCTAGATACCGGCTGGGGTCCCCGTGAGGAAAAACTATAAATATCTCAGCCCCAAGGCTGAAAGAGGTAGGTCATTCTTTTGAGCATTCTTGCCTTCTGTCTGGAAAACACCTCAAACGCTTACTGACTTAAGCATCGGAGAGGTTTCCACCGGAAAACCACCGGTGGTCCTTTCTAACCTTGGTTTGTGGTGTAGGTTTTAGAAGCTCTTGGTTTCTTGGGTATTATTCAGGTAGCTCACTTTTCAGGTTGAAACAGTTGTGTTGGGAGGATCTGAGTAAAATTAGGTCAATAACTTGTGATTCTGAGACTGACGTTGTTAGTGGAGATTTGTTTGGTTGATTTGAGGTTATGACGATGTGCTTAGATAGGGTGATAGATCATATGGTGGAGGCAAAGGGGTCCAATGGAGCAAATATAGCAAAGGAGGTGACGACGGTGGCAGAAGGGAGATAAAATGTAGGGGTGATGAGCTGGAGGGTGAGGGACATTCTTTTGTCACTACAAAAAAAACAGGGCAATGCTGACGAATTTTGCTAACGGGAAGAAACACCATCAACATATGCTGACGGCCGCTGACGGGCGAGTTTTGATGACGGCTTACTGATGGTCAAAGGCCGTCAGCAAGTAACCCGTCAGCTACCCATCAGCAAGTCGACAGTATTTTGATAAGCCAACGGGTTTGCTGACGGGCTGCTTTGGCGAAGGGTGAGAGCATGTCAGCATAATTAATAAATAATAATGCTAACGGGTACCAGACCCGTCATAAAAATAAATGGTATTTTGCCTTTCAGCATTTCTGTTTTAAAAGAACAGGTCTGCTTCTTCAGAAACTGAAAAATATTGAAACACCCCCCCTTCCTGGTCCCGAAGCTGCCTCTGCCTCCGACGACGTCCGACACTGCCTTCGTCCACGACGCCAGCCCCAGCGCTAGCCCCGATGCCGCCCGCCTTTCCTCATCGTTGCGAGACGCCAACATTCCTCGCTGATCGTCACCGCGGTCGCCATTCGCCAGCCAGGTCCGCCGCAGTTCGCCGCCATTTCTCAAGGTTTAGTTTTTCTAAAATTATTTATTATTTTTTATGTATTAGTTTGTGTTTGTTTGTTTGATTTAATGAGGATTATTTATTTGATTAGGGTTGATTTTAGAGATTATTGTATATTTAGTGTTGATTTAGGGACAAATATATAATTAGGGTTTAATTAGGGTTAATTATATAATTATGTTTTAATTAAGGATAATTATATAATTATTTAGGGATAATTATATAATTAGGGTTTAATTTAGGGATAATTATACAATTTGCGTTAATTTTAGAAAATTATATAATTAGGGTTGAATTTTGGGATAATTATATAATTCGGGTTCGTTTATGCAATTAGGGTTCGATTGTGCAATTAGGGTTCGTTAGTTCAAATAAGGTTCGACGTTAGTGTTCATCAAGGGTTCAATTATGCAATTATTTTTTAAAGTTAATGCGATAATGGTTTTTAAATGCCGTGGTGATCGGTTATGTTAATTTAATGTAAGTTATGGTTAACTGTTTGGGAAGACGCCTGTGATTACGTGGTGTACGATGCCGGCCGGGAGGTTTCGTCCCTCCAATAATGGATTTTAATTTTTTTTCAAAACTTGATGGTGGTTTTAAAAAGTTTTAAAAAATGCGTGATGGGGGTTTTGAGATGCCGTGGTGATCGGCAATTAATATTTTGTTTAATTTATTATTTTATGTTAATGAATAGTTGTTAATATATATGATCTGTGATAAATATGTATGATCTGCTTCGTGCATGTTGTATATGTATTGGCAAAGACACTTTTACTTTTATCCCACACATACAAATTACATTTTCAATTTAGGGGCCTTCCTGCATACCAGGGAAGAAAAAAAAACTCAAATTTTTACGGCGGTAAATCATAAAAAAAAACTAAGTATGTTTGAAAAGACATGATATTGAGAAATATCACGGATTTTAAGAGTTAACGAGTGTTGAAACATCACATCACGGAGTAAGATCATGATTTGGCATGGATAAGTATAAAATCTTTATACATTGAAACACTGAGCTTGGACCCGTTTGGGATTTAGTATCAAATAGAGAGTTTGATACTAAATTCTGAACTGTCCACTGATTTGGACAGTTTGAGATTGTGATTGTAATGTGATTATCTTACGTCGTATGTATTTTGTGGACTTTTGAATTTCAGTTTCCATCTCTCTTTTGTTCTCGGGTGCACTGCAATATATGTGTACTTAGAGAACTAAGAAGAGGTGTTGCCGAAATCTTCAGGTTCTCAAAATTCACAGTAAGTTAATTTTATTACTGAGAATCACATTCTTGAATTGGATAGCTCCCTTACCAAAAATTTAAACATTTTCTATATGCATCCTCATAGTGCTTGATCCTCTACCATTTGATCGTGCATATTATTAATCACAATTAGGATATTATAGGATGAGTGAATTGAACTTTTCCGTACCTACTTTTATAAATATGTTTGTCAAAAGTTTAAAGCACGCTCGCAAGAGTACGAGGACACTTGTAGGTTGGTAAGTTGACTTAAGTTGAATCTCTCAAGGAATTGACAATCGAAAATATTGGATGTTTGTTTAATCACAATATCACACAAGAACATGTATAATTAGGGTTTTTAAGTTTATAGACAACGAATTGAAAAGCAAGAGAAATTTATGAAAACTAATTAATTTTAATGAAACTAGATTAACTAAAAAAATGGATTTAAAAGTTGAAATAACTAAAACTATGAACTAGTGTTTTTAGAAATAAATATATAGTAAATATCATGAAAAAAACTAATGCTAAGACCACCAAGCATGAATGGAAAAAAGAAAATTGAAAAGTATCTATATTAACTATGAAATCTAAAGTACCAAAGCATCAAAAGTTCAAGATCTGAAAATAAAGAACAAATTATCTAAATTCTAGAATTAACTAAGAAATAATCTAGAAAGCAGTAAAAGGTTTAGAGAACTTATTATTATCTAGAAAGCGGTAAATAGAAAACAAAGTGGATCTCGATTGAAGAACGAATCACAAACTAAGGAAAAGGACTTGAGAACATGTGACTTGGATATTCAATCTCGATCTTGTATCTACGTAACGGAGGGTGGAAATGGACTCTCTCTGCGTCTAGTAACCCTAGGAAAGTGTAAAAAGTACCCTAGATGAAGTATGAAATGGTATAAATAGGGTTTCTAAAAGTTATAATAGGAAGTTTCCATAAAAAAAATCCCGATTCTAGGTTGGCGTCGACGTGCGTCGATCGACGAAAATCGCATCGACGACATCCAGAATGTTGCCGGCCATGTGCATCAACCGACGGAGTATGGATCGACGTGGAAAGAGAGATTTGTCGACTAAGTTGTCGACATGGTGGTCAATCGACGCGTGTGGCTCCATTGCATCGACGCCGCGTCAACACCTACGTCGATCGACGACCTCTGCTTTGCGGCTCGTTTAACAACAAGTCTACTACTTCTTTGCTGATTTGCTTGCTCTTGTCTCTTGGTTCCTCGGCTACTTAGCTGTATGGGAGAAAAATAGTGAATAATCACCCAATTGCATCAATAATGATCAAAACACGGTTAAATAAGCTGGAGATACAAAAATACGGAAATATACTTAATCGATACAACTTATACTGAATTTAATAACAAAAACTAACTAAAATACTAACAAAGATCAATACAAATTCATGTCAATCAAATTCCCCACGCTTTATTCGTTTGTTCATCCTCGAACAAACAATAATTTCAAAGAGTAACAAGAATGACAATGAGCTCAACAAAAGAGTCGTGTCGTGATACATACATAATTTTGAAAATATAGATAATAGCAACGCAAACTCAAACACTAGACTATTATTACATTGTCGCTCCAAAAATAAAATCATGCATCCTCTCAAAGGGTAACATATATGTGTATGCTCAAAAGCACTCAAGAATTTTTATAAGGATGTGTATACGCTCAAATCATCAAAATACATGTACAATAAACAAGAACTGAAAATCAAAAACTTCTCCATCGCGTTTAAGTGTGTAACAAACAAAGAATCGGAAAAGTTATTTGCGGTTGTAATGTAGGCTCTTTGGATGGGTATGGAATATATAAGTCGTGTAGCTAACTCACGATCTAGCGTGATCAATAATTCACCCAACTACTCTAATCACGAACCAATGTGCTTCACCTCAAAGGAAACCTCAATTAACTCTCATTTTAACATAGACTTTATACTTAGACTATTTCTCAATTCAAAACCCAAAACCGACTTCTGCACAAACCACTTAAACAATTTAGAAGCTTAAGAGACGCTTCGTCTTTAAAACTCAACCGTTGCCTCTTAAACATTAGGCGTCATAAGAGAATAAAAAAGAAACAAGCCTTTATAACCATAGGCAACAACTCAACAAGATTCACCATCCTCTTTATTCTTTTTTTCTTTAAAGGATGGTGATCTTAACACTTATTACAAACTTTTCATAAATTCTTGATCATAACTCCAAAACACAAATAACCAACAAAAATAACTAACTCTTACCTCATGCTCTTAATGGTGTAAGAATTAACTCATAAACACTCATGGCTATAGGAAATGGATATTTGGCTATGAGGGGCTCATTCGAAATTTATAGTGGCCAATATATATGGATATAGCCGAAATAAGGGTAATTTTTGTGCCTAATTGTCATGTTCAAAGATAACTACACACAACGATTTCAAAGAGATCTCAAAATAGAACTCACTCAAGTGCATGCAAAGATAATAAACACTCAGACTACTCACAGGCTTTTGCATGAAAAGATTTTGAATTGACGTTGCTTTTACGGTTTTGCGAAATCATTTGCATCCAAGTACCATTTTACAATATATAGAAATAATAATTTTGAAAAAAATTTATGCACTTATACAGGCTCAAAGACAAGAACCTCAAATTTTACATAGTCAACGTTGATAGAATAAACCAGACAAACATAATAAAGCACAGGAATAGCAATCAATCACGTTCAATTACTAATTATTATATAACCACGAATTCAAATTTCACACTAACAAATTACAAATCACACTCAAACACTTCCCCCTCTCAACAAATTCGGCAATCTTCGAATTTTCATAAACACATATAGAAGCAAATCAAAAGAAAATAGGAGTAAGAAAAAGTCCTTGAAGACAAGGTAGTCGAGCTGCTCCAAATAGCGTTGTGCATCCATTCATCTCGAAAAGCGTGATCTCGATTGTCTTGATTAAGAACTAACAAACCAACCAAACAAACAAAAACAAAACAAATAACAAACTACCTTTTTTAATAAATAAATAAAGGATATTAGAACTCGTTGGAGTGATCGTCGTCAGGATTGCCATCGACGTCCATTTCTGGTTGAGTATAGGCCGCTTGAGGGGAATAGGCTTTGTTAAAATGCCTCTCGAGGCGAGAGAGACAAGCATTGATCTCGTCCATCAAATGAAGCCTCTCGAACATCTTTGTCTGGAATGCTTGGTTTTCTTCGAAAATCGACTCCAATCGAGGCTCGGGCCCGCATCGGTTTGTGGAGCCTCTTTTAGGCCCACATCATCGTGCTCGGCGGTGAGTCGTGACGAAGATACACCTCAACCAGTGTTCTTGACCTTAGGCGCCTGGGCACGTACAATTGGGAGGGAAGACATCCCGAGACGAGAAAGGCCATTATTGGCCGGGTCGAACCCAAAGTGACGGGCAAGACCGGTAATGTACGGGGCGAATGCCAGACACAGTGACTTGCTTACCAGCTTCCTCTCGATGATATTATAAAGTCCGTTCAAGATTAAAGTGTAGAGCCGAGGTTGGCGACCGTTGAGAAAATAGTGAAGCACGAAGAGCTCCGCTCTTGTCGCATTTGTGTCCTCCTCCTTGCATAAAACGACGTGAGCAATGATCTTATAGGCGATGTAAACGGCTTCATCTCTAATCCTCGTACAAAGGAAATGTTTGCAATCACCCTTGTTCCCCATCGTTGCCTCCGCCAAAAAGGTGGCGAGGTCAAATTCAAAGACTTCCCCAGAAATGCCCTCATCCACTCGAACCTCATTCCCGCCGAGTCGACACGAGAATGAATTATCGCGATAGGCATGTAAGGTTGAAGAAAATTTGAGCATTAGCTCGCGAAAACCGGTCAAGTACATTTGGGCAAATATTCCGCATCCGCGGCTTTCAATGTACCAAAGGATGTCGACGTGGTTCTCCGACCCATTTTTTGCCCGTTCTTCGATGCCAACGACATCGATGCGTCGCAAATTTCCATCCCCTAATTGACTTGAGCATCTTCCCCTCGTCTTTCTCAAAAATTGGAAACGAGGCACCATATATCCTCGAGATGTCCTTCCATTTTCCCGCATGCGAAATTGTTACCGAATATAGGATCGAAGGGATGCTTGAAAAGTTGGAAAATTTTAATTGTGCCTCTTTTAGGACTTTCATCGAACACTTGGTGTGCGTGTTCGAAAGGAGGGGAATTTGAAGAGAATTGTAACCCAAGGTTCCCCAATATAAACCAATTAAGAAATATACCCCAATCGCAACCAATTACAAGCAAAGAGGTCCAACAGATCGGTATAAACGAAGTACCTCGGAATTTGGCTGAGAATGCGTAAGTGTAGCGCCCCCTTTTGTCAAGGTTTTAGAACAAGTGAGTAATTGTGGGAAGGGTGAGTAGTTTTCCGGAGTATGGGTGGTTGATTGTCGAAAAACGGAGAGGGATTGTTGGAGATTGCGTGGAAGAGAAAAGGAAAAGAGGAAAATAGAGAAGGAAAAGAGAAAAAGAGAAAATAAGGAAGAAAGGGGGGGGGGGGGGGGGGGAGGTTGGTTTTTAAGAAGATCCGTGGGTCAAGAGCAATGTGGGCGGGGGCGGGCATAGAAATCAAAGTTTAAGTCGCAAAATGGGTCGGCCTGGGTCATGCGTCGATGGGCGTTGATCAACGGAATCATGTCGACACCGATAGTGAGTTGCGTCGGCCTGGGCATCTACATTGACGTCGATCGGCACCGGCAGCTCAGGAGCGTTGACGCCGCATCGGTGCTAGCGTTGATCGATGGCTATTGTCCTGCGCTTCATTTGTCGCTCGATTGACCAGATTTCTTCAGCGAGAATCCATCTAACTATTCTAAACATAAAGAAAAATAAAGAACTACACGACAATCGAAAAATCGCCTACTATTTTCCTGCGTTTACTATTTTTTCGAGTTTTTTTTTTCATTTTTCATCAAATATCGAAAAAAATAGAAAACGCCTACTAAACGATCGACGCCCGACCCCCGTGATTCCACGACGCCGAGGTGCACCCCTCCCACCCCAGTCGTGAAATGATGGGATTCGTTTCTATTTTTTTACTAATTTTTCTATTTTTTCTAGTTTTTTTCCATTTTTTTATTTAATCGGGAAAAAATAGAAAACGTATCCTAAACGATCGACGCCCGACACCCGTGGTTCCAAGGCGCCGAGACGCACCTCTCGCCCCCTCGGCAAAATCACGACGCTTCGTCGCTTTGCGTTTCGAATCGAAGGAATTCATCGATCGATCGTATCTTGTTGTTGGTCGAATCCCACGACACGTGTGGATACGCATGTGCTCGTTGGTATTTTTCGATCGAAATCAGGTCAAAAACACCCCACGTGCCTAAGATGATAGGATCGGTTTCATTTTTACGATTTTTCTATTTTTTTTTTATTTTTTCCGATTTTTTTTAAATTTAAAAATTTTCGAGGGAATCCCTAATCCCTCGGTTTGAAACCGAGGGATTGCTATTTCCCTCGGTTTCATACCGAGGGAATAGGGATTCCTTCGGAATTTTTTAAATTTAAAAAAATTAAAATAATAAAATTACGACTGATTTATTTTCCTCGGTATTTCCGAGGGAATAAAGCCCTCGTAAAACATTCCCTCGGAAATTCGTCGGTTTTTTCCTTCGGTAATCATGGCGGCAAATAGTGGCGCCGGAATTTCGAGGGAATGTTGTTCCCTCGGAAAAAAAAAACCGAGAGATTTTATAGTCCCTCGGAAAATACCGAGGGAAGACAATTCCTTCGGTTTTTCCATCGGAAAACTGCTATTTTTTTGTAGTGCTTGAAGCCACGATCCACGACTCGTACATCTTTAAAATTGCTTGACCAATGGAGAAGATCATCGTAGTGTGGCTGCAAGTATTTAGTATCAAGTATTGATACTAATATTTTTATATATTATTTTATGATTTTGTATTTGATCGTAAACGAATTAAAGTGATATAATTTTCGAGTTTGTATACCCAGTTCGTAAGCACGTTTCTTACGAGCGAAATTTAATCTGATGTGTTCTTTTTAATTATTCCGTTACTTTTTATTTTAATACTATTTAGTGTTAATTCTGGTGTTATTAAAATCAGACCTAACATCTATTTTCTTTTACTTATTCAATAACCATAAACCTACAAATCTACAAATATTATTAAATATAATATAATAATACAATGTCACCCACTTTTCATATATGATTTGAATACAATATAATAATACATTATCATCCACTTTTTAGATATAATTTTACAATAAAAAGTAAAAAATTATGAATTTTACCAAATTAGAAATATCAATACCAAAATTCAGTCTAAACAAGCACAGAGTATTAATTTTGCAATTTCACCACAAATTCCGATCATTAATATTTTATAGAAACTCTGTAACTTTATAAATATTCAAGCACTTAAATTGCTCATTCTTAAAGTAAAATAATCCAAATTATAAAATTATCTACTACTTCCATTCTCACAAATGCAAAGCAAACATCATCACATGCATTAAAATCATCAAATGACCTCTTCTCCCACAACCCTCAACACCAATCCCACTGAAAAAAAAAAAAAAAAAATCAGACATAAGGAACACGTTAAGATACCAAATATACCTTAGTGTGTTAGTTAGAAAACTTTTCATTTACTACTTAGTCTTGAACACATACGCATAATTTAGGAAATCCCTTACTCCTTAGTCTTGAAAATGTCAAAGCGTCACTCTTATAAAACGACACTTACTGTGAATAGAAGGAATATAATTTTTTCTTCGTTTCCAACACTTTGCTAGTCATTAGGTACCTTTAACCCCAGTATTAAACTCTATCCACATTGAACGCTTTCTCATAATATTTAAAAAGAAAAAAAAAATGAAAAACAAGAGAACTAAATAAAACAAACACCGACGAACCCCAGTTAGAGAAAAACGTCCTCCTCCACGCCGTGGAGATCGACCAACCCGAAATCTTTCGCCTGGCGTCTCGGTCCCTCCGTTTTCGTGGAGAGAAAGCTCTGGAAAATTCACCGGGCCGGGATTTCTGATGAGCGTTGGCGTTTCTGGATCCGGGAACCTGGAGGCGCGATCTACAGGCCGGCCGCTATCGCAGGATACTCCCTGCTGTGGCTGCTGATGTGGTCGACGCTCATGGGGCTTCTGATTCAGCTGCTGTCGCTGAGGCTGGGAGTGACCACGGGCCGGCATCTGGCAGAGATTTGCCGGGAGCAGTATCCACACTGGGCGACGGTGATGCTGTGGTTCATGGCGGAGGTGGCGCTGATCGCGGCGGATATTCAGGAGGTGATCGGCAGCGCGATTGCTCTCAGGATTCTGAGCAATGGGGTCTTGCCGCTTTGGGCTGGTTCACTTATCACTGGTTTTGATTGGTTAGTTTTTTTTTTGTTTTGTTTTTTTTTTTGTTGTTTGTTTTATTTAGTTCTCTTGTTTTTCATTTTTTTTTTCTTTTTAAATATTATGAGAAAGCGTTCAATGTGGATAGAGTTTAATACTGGGGTTAAAGGTACCTAATGACTAGCAAAGTGTTGGAAACGAAGAAAAAATTATATTCCTTCTATTCACAGTAAGTGTCGTTTTATAAGAGTGACGCTTTGACATTTTCA
>BMAC01000202.1:655812-672950 GCA_014905375.1 Phtheirospermum japonicum
TTCGCGAACCTGCGAACTACTGCTTTATTATATACAAGTAGTGCTTTTATTATACAATAGTAGTGCTTTATTAATATTTCAATTATATACACCAGCAATGCTTTTATTATACAATCTTAATACTTTTGATCAAATAAGAAAATATACAAAAAATCTGATCCATCCATTTAATTAAATCTAAAACTCATAATTGAGCCAAGGTTCACAAATAAGGACATTGTTCTCATTTGAAACTAATCATATATATATATATATATGGGTGGGTTCAAATGAGAATCATGTCATTATATGTGAACCTGCGAACTAGTACTTTTATTATATACCAACAGTGTTTTTATTTATACAATCATAGCACTTTATTGATATTTTAGTTATATACACCAGCAGTTTTTATTATATAATTCTAATGTTTTTAATCAAATAAGAAAACACACAAAAAATCTGATCCATCCATTTAATCAGATCTAAGGCCCATAATTGACCCTACAATTGAATGAGATGGATAAATGGGATTAAAATACCTTTTTGTTTGAAAAACTTCTGAAATAACTTAGGAAGGGTGTTTTTTTGCCACTTCTTACCACCTTTTATAAAAATAATTTGAGAAATGCCACCATACTTTATTTTTAGTAAAATGCAATTTGGACCATAGGTGAAGGACGAAGTACCTCTAAGGATTTTCCACCCATCTCAGTCTCTCAGTTTCATTTCCCGCTAATAAGAAGTATTTATAGACAAAAAAGAAATTGGACAAGAATCCCTATAGACAAGAAATCATACTTCAACGACAGTTTGAGCCCTTAAGTTAGGATTTGGTGGGCGGCTGAAAAGAGAAAAATCAACAGTTAGGTCCAATTGCCATAAGTACAAGACGATGACAAATGGAAAAATGGATAAAGGTTAGTGTTTGAAGCATTTTCGATGTAATTATGATATCGAAAATTTCAAGAGAAGTAGGAGGTGTCACAAGGTACCACTCAA
This sequence comes from Phtheirospermum japonicum, assembly GCA_014905375.1. Lineage (NCBI taxonomy): Eukaryota > Viridiplantae > Streptophyta > Magnoliopsida > Lamiales > Orobanchaceae > Phtheirospermum > Phtheirospermum japonicum. The sequence goes on from BMAC01000202.1 coordinate 656,794, forward strand.
AACTCACAACTCTAGGAATCCATCAAAAGAGTTTAGAGTAAGATACAAGAAGATAAATCTTCTAAACAAGCTTAAAAGCTTAAAATATACTTTTTATTTTGAAATCTGATTGCTAGAAACATAATAATGGGGTGCCTTTTATAGGTAAGGACTTGGAACAACCCTGATGAGTCAAAGATAATAAATAAAACATTACATTTTTTATGGTCTATAAAAATGAAAAGGTTACTCTAATAAAGATAAGTAAGATGAATCTTGACTAAATATTAAGTGTTTATCAACTCACAAAGTGCTTGAATGAGTAGGTTCATGAAAACTCACCAAGAGTTGCTCAACCTTCCACATTCCCGTATGAAATCACTGCACTGCTATACTTCAGTCAAATAGTTATAACTCACTCTTGGAATATTATTTTTGAAATCCGTCTTTTTTATTAGAATCTAGGATCATAGGGTTTTCCAATGGTATATAGTTTATTTTTTAATTCATTACCAATCAAAACAGTTAAATTTTCAAAGTTGGTAAAGGTGCTGGAAATTTCCGTGTCAAATTATCACATTATTTCTCATATTTGAAAGAGTACTTTGACTATTTGTTCTTGTAATATTGTTTGTGGTCGGTTTGTGGTCATTTTGTAGGCCGACAGGTGTATGGCAAAATATGTTGTCGGCATGTAGTCGACTGTCACTAGTGGGCATAATAGTCGGACAGTTATATATTTTACAATTTTTTTTGTGTGCAGCTATATGCTCAATGTTTGCAACTAATGACTAGGAATATATTTTCGTCCATACCGTTGAAAGCATTGTTCACTCCATATGAATATGATATTTTCAAAAATAGTCAAGGCTTATGTGTTGAACCAAGTGAATATGTCCTTTAATGAAATGTTTTACTCTTCAAAAAAAAAAATTATTGGAAGGTAACAAGTTATAAGCTCATCCAATATCAATCAAGTAGGCCTAAGTAAATTAATTTTAAAATTTTCAAAACATGCAATTTATTCAAATGATTGAATCCAAATATGTAAAGTTTAAAATCCAATTTAAATCTGCTTTTTTTTAAATATATTATAATTAATATCTCATATATTTAATTAAAATATTTGGATAATAGGAAATATGGAGTTTGTTTGAAAATTTTGAATTTAATTATTTGAGATTTGCAGTCTAATCTCTTTGAAATATGTTATTTTTAATTAAAAAGCATAATTAAATATAATGTGATTTTGGATTTTTCTTAATTATAAAATACAACAATATTTTGGTTTTTATAACTATTACATAATTATCTATTTTAAACAAATATCATTGATAAATCCCTATAAAACACACGAGTTTTCATAGATTTTAGATATTAATAATATTCATTTCTAAGAATACATTGTTGATATATCTCATGTACCAAACGGGTATCACACGAGTAATGCACCATTAAGATAATTCTTTTTAGTATTATGAGGCTCCTATAAATTATTAAATTTTAACATTGTTAATTATTTGATATTCATTTAATACAAAAGTAATTCTTACATTAATACTAATTTTATATGTAAGTAGTGTGAAACCCGCATAATACGCGGTATTGAGAAGAAAGGCATAATTATGTAACATTTATTGAAAAAGTTTATAAACTTTAGAAAGTGAGTTATTAATATAAAGGAAAAAATATTGTTCACTTTAAATTTTGGTAGACCTAACAGACTACATTAACCATCTTATCACAATGATATCATATCCGTTTCAATAAAGAATGTCCAACTATTTACATCTCTTAATTCAAGAAACTGTGACATAAAGTTGGTCATGCCTGAACACTTGTATTGGCACATAGAATCCAACATTAGAGAGTATTTGACCCTTACTCTTGTTTATAGTCATTGCAAAATAAATAATAAGTGAAAATTGTCTTCTCTATAATTTGAATGACTTCTACTATTCGAAAGACTTAATGCTATGCGTGGAATGTAAACTTGAAGAGTTTTTATTTTAATAATGTGATCACAAAGTTGGGTATCACAGCAAACTCGTACCATTGCATAATCTTATGTTTTGAATCAACATAACTTAACCCCAATCTTCAACTTCGAAACATGATTAGGGATCTATAAACACTTTATTATATTTAGAAAATCGATCAAGTATGCTTGATGCTGAGCTTCTCCATTTAAGTATATATTTTGCAGATGGTATCAAAACTAAGATATAATCTCTCATCCTCCGTAAGTATAGAAATCACGTATCCGTTCATATTTTAAACAATATTATTTATCGGTACAAGAATAGCTCATTCTTAAAAAATGAGTGACAGAAAATTATTTAGCAAGAACATGACACGTATCATAATAACTTAATATTTATGGGTAGACCAAAATTTAAAAAAAGAAGAAGAAGAGTGACAAAATTAAAAGTTCTAGGAAACATTAACTAATCCAACCTATTAATTAATATTGTTAACGCATTGGTCGTTTATAATTGTGCGGTTTCTCAAGATGACAAGGGTCATCTACTGGTAGCTCTATAAGCTAATGTGTCAGCCTCTGGTGGTTCGAGTTAAAATGCTACTTTCTTGGGTCTTTTTAACTTAGATATAAAATAGTATTTTATTTTTTCATTTGGTCCTTCATTAGAAATTTAGTGTTTGAAATCATAGCAATCTTAAAGTTATCATCTAATAATATGTTTGAAATCATCGCAATTTTAAAGTTATCATCGCAATTTGGTCCTCCGTAAGCTAATAATATTTTTTTTTTCATTTTGTTATCATCTTGAATCCAAAATAAAAGCATGTTTCTTCCAACATCTTTTAAAGTTATCACATTCCTTACTAATAATTCGATAGTGAGTTTTTCTTTTTTCATATGTTCTGTAATAATTGTGTTCTTCAGTTTTTATTATTTAACTTTATTTTCTGTAAAATATTATGTGGTTTTTTTTTTGTATTTGATATTATATTTTGATATCCTTTGGTCTGATTATGTACTAATTTTATTTCTTCTATCTGATTCGTATTGTATAATTGTCAGTTTTTGTATAAACATTGATCTAATCTGAATATGGTTTTTATTTTTGTATCGGTCTAATTATTTGCTTCGATCTTCTAAGGTTTGGAAAATATTTTTCATCTCTCTTTTTAAAATCAAACAGTGCAGTCTCTAGAGCTTTTATTTTCATTTTGTTCTCATTTTGAAACCAAGAACAAAAAAAAAAAAAATGCTTCTTCCAACCTTTTTTAAAGTTATCGTATTCCCTACTAATAATTGATGGTGAGTTTTCTCTTCCTCTGTTGAATAAGATGGATTTTTTTTCTGTAAACTTTCATTTTTGTATTTTTTCTTTGATTTATATTATTTGTTGGGTCATTTTTGTAATATAATTCTAGAATGATTGATTTATAAAATTTCATATTTGATTTTTGATTTCAGGAATCGCATATAGAATCATATTTATTAATCCACACCATATTTAGATTTCTAATTTGAGGAATCTAATTTTATAAATGAGTTTATTGTGATATTTAATTTTAGAATTGATATTGATATTTGACTTTAGAGTTTTTGTAGGGTGATTCCAGAGGCTTGAGTCTAGACATGTTAATTCGATTAATTAACCGGCGGTTAAATTAATTGATCGCACCTTAACTGTAACATAACCGGCGGTGAACCGGTTAAGGTTATGGTTAAGGTTGGTTAACCGAACCGGCGATTAACCGTCGATTTTTATTTATTTATTTATTTATTATGATTAATTCTTTTTAAATTAAGTTTAAAAATTAAAAAAAAATTGAATAATTGAGATGAATGAGAAACTTAAATGGAATTAGAATGAGATAAATAGATGAGAACTTAAATAAAATTTAAATAATTAAATTTTTGAAGTAAATAGTTTTTTAAAAAATGACTTGATTTTAATTATAATATTAAAAATTAAAATTTTAACTTTTTATATTTGAATTAACTTGCCTACGTATCCTCGTAAAGGAATCAAAGTCCACGTAGTTTGATTTTTGTTTACGTTGAAAAAAATAAGTTTAAAAAAAAGGACTTGATTTTAATTCTAATATTAGAAATTAAAATTAAATTTTAACTTTTAATATTATAATTAACTTGCCTACGTATCCTTGTAAAGGAATCAAAGAACATGTAATTCATTTTTCTTTAAATAAGTTTTTAAAAAAAGGACTTGATTTTAATTCTAATGTTAGAAATTAAAATTAAATTTTAACTATTAATATTAGAATTAACTTGTATACGTATCCTCGTAAAGGAATCAAAGTCCACATAGTTCTTATACTTACCTCACTTACCTACTTACCTATTCATCGTTGTCGTTGCTTCCCAAAATGGTATCATAATAGTTGCTCTATTCACCTTCATCCAATTGCATTTCTTGTTCTCGTTTTTCAGCTTTGACCCAATCATTCATCAACATTTGATTTTCAAGATTTTTGGTAATAAGTTAGACCGACGATCATCTAATACAAAGTCTCCCGTGTTGAAGGCTTGTTCAACAGAAACTGTTGAAACAGGAACGATGAGAACCTCCTTGGCAATCATAGAGAGTATAGGAATAATAGTGGCCACATTCGACCAAAACTGCACAAGATCGTTAGTACCATCGGGCTTTTTTAGGATAATACTCGGTTCAAAAGTCCCTAAATAATTTTCTCATTACATTGTTCGAATAACACTTGGCCTTTTCCTTCTTCGTTTAATGTTATCAATCAACTTAATATATGAGGGTAGAGCTTGTCGAGGGTCGTTGAACAATGATCTTACATTATAAGTAGTGGGGGAAGGGGACACATTAACATCACTAGATTGATTATAATCATTAAAATTTTGTGCTAAAGATTGTTGTGCTTGGTGAGCAACACTAGTAGAGTTAGGAACTTCAATATTTGAAGTTTGTAAAAAATGTCCTAATGCTTAATAATAAACTTTAAGTAAATTTTCTAAACCCTCGAACCGATAATCTGAGTATAAAATTTTTACAATAAAAAAAACATCGAAAATGTAGAGAAAGTATTTGACCCATTTACTTAACATACTAGCAATACATTCGCCCAATTCAGGCGAATCGAGTAAATAATTACTAATAAGTACAATTTGAATACATTGATCAAGAAGTAGTGTGGAGGTAGGATAATAAATACCGGATAAAGTGACAGTGGCATCGTTAAGATTTTTTAAAAGGGATATCATGTTATAACAATCATCCCACGCATTTGTAAACAAAACGAAATCTACATATTCATTAGCAAAAAATGCAAAAAATGCTTCTCTATATTCAAAAGAATCATTAAGCAATTTATAAGTAGAGTTCCAACGATTTGACACATCAATTGAAAATTCTTTTGGATGCAAACCACTGTTTTGACAAGATTTTTGCCATTTTTTTGTAACCAAATAGTGTTTGAGTATATGAAATACCGCACTACTAATCGGAGCAATTTTAGATTTAAAAGTAGTTAAACCATCTTTAACACATAAATTCAAAATATGACAAATGCATCTAACATGAAGAAATTTACTGGCAATAGTAGGTCGACAAAAAGCTTTGAACAAATCTAAACTAGACGTATTAGTGGTGGCATTATCTAATAAAATTGAACAAATAATGTTACCTAAATGATATTCGGACAAAATATTAGATATTTTGCGCGAAATATTCACCACGGTATGCGCACTATTAAACTCTCTATATGCAATTAAATATTTTTGCAAAGTCCAAGAATTACCAATCCAATGACATGTAATTCCCATATAATTATTATTATGATGGGAATCCGTCCAAATATCCGAACATATACAGACGCTTTGAGAAAAACTATCAAATATTGAAATCAAATTCAACTTATACTCACCACCCACTTTTTTAATATTGCGAAATCCTAGTGCTAGATGGATTAAATACACCCCTCATATAATATTCATAATGACTACTATGTCCATGATTAAAAGGAAGACCCTTGCAACAAATTTTCGAGGACCACTTTCGCTATATTGAAATAAATTAGAACTCGTACCTTGGTCGTCGGCCCCGACGCCGGCGGTAGATGAAGAAGAAAGTTTATTCGTGTTTGAGAGCTATCAACGCCATATTTTTCGGGATGCATCTTCTGCATATGTTATTTGAGCGACCCGTAGCCTCTATTATTTTTAGAACCAAAGGCGTAATGATTCTTACAATAATTGCATTGCGCCCGAGGTTCACTGTTGACAGTCATTCTTGTGAAATGCAATCAGAAGATGGGGGATCGATATTCCCTCAATATGGATTGAGGCGGTGGCATATCACCCGCTTCCACCTAATTTTCGCCCAATTTGACGTCGGCCGGCGGTTCGGATTCATCGGAGGTGGGTAAATTCTCATCAAAATTGATTTGATTATTCTCGCCGAAGTTGATTTGATTATATAAGTTTTCAACTTCTTCCACCGTCATCTCATCTGGAACATAATCTCCGACAACGATCGAAGGTTCTCGTCGAGATCCTCGAACTCGGCCTCGACGAGATTCTTGAATAGTATTGGTATTGATATTACGATAAGAGCATGCCATAATAATATAATAAAAGAGAATTAAGTAAAACGAGATTAAGAAGAAGAAGAAGAATATTATTGAAAGTATTTTTTGCACAAATTAGCAACTTGAAACTTGAAATTATAAGAGAATGTAGAAGATGAATAGTATAGATGAATTGGTGTGAGGATTGGTGTTGGAGAGTGGGGGTATTTTAGGTGTCAATATAGATTAAAAAAATTTTAAAAAAAAAATTGAAAAACTAGTCGTTTTAACCGGTTCGATTTTGATTAATCGGTCAGTTAACCGCGGTTAACCGATCAACGGCTAGTTTTTTTTACCGTTGATGATCAACAGATATTTGATATCCGAGCCGTTGATTTCAAATGGTCATTAACCGGGCGGTTTAACCGCCGACAATTTTTTTTATTTAACTCCAATTAACCGGTGGTTACGGTTAGCTGGAAACCTTAACCGTAACCTAACCGTCGACTTCTGGTTGATTGTTACGGTTTTAACCGAAATCAACGGTTAATGGTTAACCGTAACAGGTCAATCAGTTACTAACCGTAGGTTAAACGGTTAACTGTAACCGATTTGACACCTCTACTTGAGTCTGACATGGGTAAGAGTGGGTTCCTAAGTATTAGAAGGGCTCTAAAAAAAGTTGGTCGATGGCCCCTTCTCTTGCAGATATGTAATTGAATCGTTGTAAGACCTTATTCAAAATGGTTATCTTCATATGGAATGATTATAGAAATATTTTGTATCTTTATATATAGTTTGCTTATGTTTTGTGTATTATGTTATTTCAAATTCTTAATTCAAGATTTTTGAATATTAAAATTTGTTTGGGTTATGAATTTTCATGATCATAAATAAGGGGCATGGTTGAAATCTTCAGGATATGTTGTTTAGATTCTAACTAAATTTGAATTCGAAGATAAAAGGAGTTTATTTATTTGGTTGCATATTTGCCTGAAATTGTTCTAGAAGTTGTTGTCTCTACTTTAAACTTAGTTGCAACTTGGCCAAGAATTGGTTATAACAATTTTGGGTTTGATAAAAGTGTACGGTTTGTGGTGAATAAATCATCATGGGATAGGTTACATGTTAGTTTGATTTTACCTTTCCTTGGTAAGATTTAATTTTATGAATATGAATTTTGGGGATTTATTAATAAACTGAAGATGCATTAAAAGAATTCACAACAAGAGAAGAAATTGCAATAGTCTTAATCAGTAAATATGTAAATAAGCTTTCTCTACCTGCACGTTTTGTTTTTCCTATTCTTTACTTTTAGAGAGCGTGGTAGTGACTAAAGTCCAGTGCCTGCTAATTTGCCCACAATTATTTGATAGACTATATCATGATTCTATATATTGTTCAAGGGTGTTTGCATTTTACAATGCCATAATGTTTCATTTGATTTGGAGATCCAAATATTAGTATATATTTTATTTCAGCTTCATTATTATTTTCTTAATAAGTTTCTTCTGATTTTCTAAATAGTTTTCTTCACTTTCTGATTTCTTAATCTTACAAGAAATCAAGATGTTCTAAATTAGATGGTGATTTTTTTAATTTTTTAAAATGACTATGATTTATTTAGTTTCTGTATAAACATAACATGATAGCATACTTGCATTACAAGATAAATTTGGGTATATCTAGGTCAAGGAATGTCGACCCTAATTTCAGTATTATATGCTATGTATGTATGAAATTTTTCGAAAATGAGGCAAACTAAATAGAATCGTTCACAACATTTTCCCCTTTTATCATCCTCCATGATTGTTGTAGATTTATTTTGATTCATTTGTATCTAATTTGGGTTTCATTCTAACATGTTTGTATTTAATGGCATGTGGGCTTCTTTTGAATTTGAATCCCCTAAAGGGAAAATTATAAGAAATAATCACTTATATTTTTCTTTTACAATTCTACGATAAGTTGAAAGTTTTTATAATTCTACTAGACTCTTTTATTATTTTTAATTATTATGTGTGTTTTTAAACTTTTTTTAATGTCTTTGATTGATATTATCGTAACATTTATTCTCTCCAAATCTCTCTTCAAATTCCTTCAAATCCTTCAAATCTCTTCTTCAGCTTTATCTTCTAAAAATTTTTCAAATCGTAATTTGGATTGATATAGTTTCATGTATTGGGGTTTGGTTGATATATATATAGCTTTAAGGAATTAGGTATTCCAAGTTGTCGCAGTATTTGGAAAAATATTATTTGATATATAGTTTCAAGTTATCTCTTTCAGTGATGTCGGTAGAATTCAGTATTTGAAAAATATTTTTCAAGTCGGGTTGATATATAGTTTTAAGTTATTTGGATTGATATATAAATCACATGATATTTTGCAAACGTAGAATTTGGGTAGTATTGAGTTCTAAAATGGTCTGAAAGCGATAAGAATTTGTGTTGAGATCTGAAAAGAGTTTTCTTCGTGTAGAGGGCTGTTTGTGAGGGTGGTTTTAATCGTATAAATGAAATTGTTTAAATTATATTCGTATGTTTACAAATTCTCTGAAGTGGTCGTAATTTTTAAACTTTTACTTTTTAAATAGGTAGTTATATAATTCCCCTTTCAGGAACCGTAGAATTTGTCTAAAATGTGTTACATGATTTTTTTACAAGTTTTTGTGTCCTATACAAATATAGGAATAGTTAGATTAAAATCCATGTGATAAAGTTCAAGCATCTTTGCAATTATTTATTATTATTATTATTTTGATAAAGAACTTATTTAATTTTTTAAAATTAGAGTTCGCGTTGAGTATAATCTCAATCTCTCATCGAAAGTGTATGAGTAGACGATTTGTGTTGGTATATTAATTTTTATTTTTTGAATTAAGATTTGTATGGAATATTGATTTTTCTGAGTTGTATGGATTGTTATTATTAGACACCGAACCAATTTGATTTTTAGTGTAACATCTGATTATGGTTTGTGCATGTTTGATCATTATACCAAATGGAGGGGCTGAGTTTATGTATGGGTGAAAACAAGGATATTTTGTGATGAAAAAAGGGGTAATGGTGATTGTGTATCAATTTTTACTCTCCAATAATACAATGAGGTGGGCTCTCACTCATCTTAATAATAAGGGTGATATTCGCACTCCATTTCACATTGTTCCTTTGATCTTATTCCTTTTTGTCACTTGGCTACTTGATTATATTGGTGAATGTGTGTAAATTGATTAAGTGTTTAATCTTGGGTCTTAAGCTTTGAGATTTTTGAGTAAGTATTGTGTGTTATGGTGCAGTAAATTGTCTGCCAGTTTGAAGAAACCCATTGAAGGACGGAGATTATGAAGTGGATATCGAATCATGTTTGGGAAAGATTAGAGTATATTTTATTTGGTGATTCATAATGCTTACCCATTTCCAAGTCAATGGGTTAGTGTTTAGATAGACGACTTTTGTTTTTGTGCATTTCTTTTTGTGAAAGATATTTTAAAAAATAAACTAAGTTTTTCATTTCAAGAATTTCAAGTATATGTTGGATTCTAGGAATCATAATTGTGAAACTTTCTCATTATAAAATGTCGTTGGGAATCAAGAAATGTATCTAACAGTAAAGAAATAAAGAGGAGATTTTTCATCAATAAGTTTATTATGGGAAAATTTTATTTTTGTTACATTATATTTATAATTTTTCAAAAAAAATACGTGATATTGAACAACATCAAATTACGTCAATTAAGTTGGCAAATTCATCAAATATTGTACAAGAAAAGTCCAATCGGGCTTTGATGCTTACGTGGTAAGATTGAATCGTTATCTATCATTTTTATTTAAATTAAAATGATAAATGAATAAAATTTACCATAAATACCTATTGTACCCCCACATTGAAAAAAAAATCAAATATTACAAATTGGCCCCTTTATTTCTTATTTAAATGAAAGTAAAAAACTATTTTTACCCTTTTTATTTATTTTTTTCCCTTTATTTCTGTTTAATTTTTTCTCTATTTCTTTCTCCCTCTTTCGGACCCAGCGTCATCTCTCAAGCCAGATCCACTTCCGACAACCGCTCCCTAGCCGCCGCGGAAGCCGATCGAGCCATATCACTCGACCCAAACGACGCCGCTTCGCACATCAAGCTGCAGGGTTTCAGGACCTCGGCTCTCGATTCGCTTGACGCCGCGCTGTCACGATGGCCGCGAAGTCTCTGAGCGGCAATAAGAGAGGGGATGCATTGTACAAGAGGGCGGGGCTGAGTGTGGCGGCTGGTGGCGGCGACGGCGGCGGCGGGGCGGTGGTGGATTTAGTGGAGTCGGTGAGGCTGAAAGAGGATAATGCGAAAGCGTATGCTTTGCTGGGGGAGTGTTATGAGTCAAATGGGCTGAGATTGGAGGCCCAAAGGGCTTATGAGGATGCTCTTCGGGTCCGACCAAATTATAATTTGGCCTGAGATGCGTTGGCCCGCCTAGAATGAAAGGCTCGATTGTTGTTTTTGTCTTGTGTTCTTTTTTCTGGAGGATGTAATCGCTGCAGAAAAAAAATTAAATAAGAAGGGTAAAAATAACTTTTTATTTTCATTTATATAAGAAATGAAAGGACCCAATTTATAATATTTGTTTTTTTTTTCAATGTGGGGGTACAATAGGTATTTGGGTAAGTTTTATTCATTTATCATTTTAATTTAAATAAAAAATAGTAGGTAATGGTTCAATCATGTCACGTAAGCATCAAAGCCCGATTGGCTTTTTTTGTACCATATTTGATAAATTTGCCAACTTAATTGACGTAATTTGATGCTGTTCAACATCACGTACTTTTTATAAAAAGTGGTCAATATAATATAGTAAAAATGAAATTTTCCCAGTTGATTATGATGTGTATTATCAAAAAGAAGCAATAACTTCAAGCCAGAAGTCTGCTTGATTTGAAAAGCCTATCAACAAATTCCATGATTGAATCTACAATTATAAGTAATAGAATATGTTTGTTCTTAAACGATTAAGAATCACACATCCTCCATTTTGTTAATAGTGTTAACAATTAATGCTGAGGTGTCGAAAGGAGAGCGTTCTTGGGCTGATGTGGACCAATTAAATTCCTCCAAAAATGACATGTCGGGCTGTGGTTCATAGGGGTCTATTTTGGGAGGAGACCAAAATTTTGACCAGGTATAAATAACAACTTTTTTTTATTTATGTTAATATTGTCATCCGTTTTTTTCACAACCTTTAGACACGCTACTTTTCTTTGTTCTTATTTTTCTTCGTCTTTTCTTCACATTTTAACAACATGACGATTTGGAATCCTCATCCGGTCTAATTTTCTAGATTTTTTCTCTGATTCATGATAGATCTCGAATTCCCTTCAACACAAATTCCCGATCTTGACTTTTAAGTAATTTTTTTTTTAATGATTGTTCAGATCAAAATAGATCTGGAAAATAGATCTCTGAAAATTTTTCKATTTTTTTGATTCTTCTTCTTCTTTTTATTCGATTCAGTTTATATTTCATATATTGTAGTTGATCCCTTTGTTCGAATGATTAACAAATCTAAAATTCGAGTAGTAAATTCTAGATCCGGATTTCTTCCATTTTTTAATTCTTCGATTTATTTATTTGTATCAATTTAACACTTTATATTTTCCAGATCTTGCAGTTCCATTTGTATCAATTTTTAAAAAAGGCATTAAACAGAGGCGGAATGAACAAAGGCCCAAACAGCAAGGCATGCTTAAACCATTACGCTCACGAGCCGCCGAGACCTTGGAAACTATATTAGATAAGGAAACATTCCGGAGTCGAAGAATAAGGCGGAATAAACAACAAGAGTTGAAATTGCTATTTTCCGTCGATTTCGAATTTCAGTTCATTCAATTTTTCAATTGGTAAGAATTATTTTATATAGATCCAAGCAATTATCAATTCCCGATCTGAATTATATTTTCTATTCCGAATCTGATTTTTCTTTCCAATTTTATTTTCGAAAGGTTTTTGGACGAGCTCTTCGAGAAGTGGAGCGAGCCAGCATAGGAGTCGTCGAGAAGTGGAGCCGCTTCGACCGCATCGCTCAGCCGGGCCTCCAGTTCTTCAATTCCTTCGCCGGCGAATGCCTCGCCGGATTCTGAATCGTGGCCTGTAGTGTAACGGATTAGGATAAATGCCCCAGTCTGAGTACGTTTCCTTCTCGGGTTCAGGCCAATGCCCAGGTTCTGTTTGTGTTTCCAGATCGGTAAACAATATTTTCCTCTGTCTAACTTGATCTTGATTATTTGTATATTTCGATTTATAATTGTATTATATTTCGATCTGATTTAAAGTTGCATGTATATTTGATTTTTTGTCAGTTTGTTTACAATTTTATTGGGATATTTGGTTCCTTTAATCGATTTTATTGCAATATCTATTTTGGAAATTTCTTTATATTATTTGTCGATCTATTTTGTAAATTTATTTTTGGTTCATTTTGTCTATTTCCTACTATTTTCAGTTGTTTGTAAGAGCAGTTTTAATCTGTGCCGAGTTATTATGTTAAATCAGAAGGGAAAAGGCTAATATGTTTAGAACTTTATTTTTTAAAATTGGTAATATTATTTCTATGACTATATGGTTTCTTCAAATTTGTTGAATCAGTATGGAAAAATAATATTTGACTATTCGAGAGCAGAATCAGTATGGAAAAATAATTTGTTGAACAAACAGAATTATATAACATTTCTATTTTTTGTTGAAATTTTTATCCGGATCCATTGAATTATTTAGAATTATGTATTCAGAACTTTGTATTGTTGAGTTTTGATTCTTTTAGAATTATATATTAAGAAACGATGTCCATGATTAAAAAGTTCTCACTTTCATATGAATGCTTTCTACTTTTTTTTTTCTTTTCTTTTTTGAATTTAATAGATTTGTTGTCGGAAGGTATGGACCTGTTTTGTTTTTCAAATTGTAGTTTTTGTTTGTTAATTTATTATGTATTTTCAAATTAGATTAGAAAAATGCAAAAAAAAAGAAAAAAAGGAATTAGTTTTGTGTTTTATGTTTGCTTCATATATTGCTGGTGGTCTTTTAATAGATTTGTTGTTGGAAGGTATGGACCTGTTTTGTTTTTCAAATTGTATTTTTTGTTTGTTAATTTATTATGTATTCTCAAATTAGATTAGAAAAATGCAAAAAAAAAGAAAAAAAGGAATTAGTTTTGTGTTTTATGTTTGCTTCATATATTGCTGGTGGTCTTTTATTACTGCCATTTTCAGTTCCTGGTGGTCTTTATCTTTTAACTTTTATTTTCTCTCCCTTCTGTTACTTTTTACGTTTGGTTCAGTTCTAGGTGGTCTTTTATTGCTACAAATACCGATGATGCTACGCTGGATAGTATATGAGCTGTAGAGAAACCAAGTCCATGGTTTTTTTTATATAATATTTCTTTATGGTATGTGATTAATGTACTTTTTTCTAACACGAGGACCATTCAAGGCTGCCTCATGTAGGGAATTTTATCGCGACATTAACGGGCTTGGAATGAGGAGCCGAGTCATGCTTATCAAGCTTTTTCAGTGGACCAAAAGTGGATTGAGTGTGCGACTTTCGGGTCACGTGTATTGTAACTTCTGGTCCAGTGGGTTCTTTTAGCTTCAGTTGACAAATCAATTTTCTTCATTAGTTTTTATTTTGTTACCAGATTAAATAACAAATATGCTCTTTTTTGATGTGTAAATGGTTGTTACTTCCCCTTTGCAGGTTGTCTTTTACGCTTTAAGGAAATCTGATGTAAAGGAACTTCGGCAATTACTTCCTGGTGAATATACTCAAATGGCTGGTCGTGCAGGCCGGAGAGGACTTGACAAAATTGGTACATTTGTTGTGTTGTGCCGTGATGATATTCTTGAAGAGAAGGATTTGAGGCATGTTATAGTTGGTAGTGCAACTAGGCTGGAGTCTCTGTTTCGACTAACCTACATCCTGATCTTGCATCTGCTTCGCGTCGAAGAGTTGAAGGTATAAATATCTCTGACTTACGGAGAACATAATATTGTTGAATTTGTGAAGCAGGACTGTTTCTCAAGAGGTTAAAATCAATGAGCCCCATCTAGAAGGTCCAAATTAAAGAGAAATTATAAATAATGTAGTTCAGGATATCTTTCAGAACATCATTTATGCCTACATGTCTTTTGATTCGATGCCACCATCCAAGCTTGGTGGCTGTCAAACTGCTTATTTAAAAAGAATGGATTTGGTTTCCTTAGAGAATTTAACATCACTTGAGACCATTGCCAACCATTTTTTTTTTTAAAATATTTTTTTTCAAATTCTTTTTGAGGGTGCTATCTGTTCCTCATGTTAAAAGTATTAGGAGAACAAATCTTATTTGCGGGGTATATTACAGTTTTATAATTTCCGAATTTATGGAAGGTGCTTTTTCCGTTGTCTGAGTACTGTTTGATCGTAACACGTCTGTGCAATTTGGCATCTTTCATTGACCTTGGCATGAAACTACTGAAGTAAATGAAGCGATACTATGAGCTAGACCAGCAGATAGTCAGCTTCTTTCTCCAGATGGAAAAAGACAAGGAAGCAATGGATTTTGGTGAGAGAATTGAGGAATCTTCAAAGTCTTGCATGGCAAAGTGTTAATAAAATGCTGGTAATAATAGTATTTCATGGTCTCTTTCATGTGTTTTTGTTTTTAAAACATGGTTTTGTTAATTTGACTTATAATGTAATCATATCCACTCTTTTGGTGACTGCTTCAAGCTTTAGATTTGGGACCTAAATATTGATTTTTTAGCTTGTTGCTATTCTCTTAGTACATTAGTACTCGGCTTTATATTTCATTCTTCCACAGTGTCAAACTTATGAATTTATATGAATGATGTCGATAATGTCCTCCCACATTTCATGAATGAGAGTATATGAGTATACCCAAAGCCAAAGTGAAGTATTTAGCAATTGCATATGTTTTAATTTTTAAAGTTTTGGAAATGGGAAAAAATAGTAATGAAATTTATTTTAAAGAAGAATGATATTTTTTAAGATTGTGAATGAATATGTGATGGAGATGTAATGATTAAAATTGATTCAATATAAAAAATAGCAAAATAATGATTGAGAGAAAAGAGTTATGTGAGTAGGATGATTAGTGATAAAAAAATCTAAAAATATAATAAAATAAAATGACATTTTCCAAAGTGAAAACATAAGAAAGCACTGCCTTGTTTTTTTTTTTGGTTTTTTTTTACAAGAATAATGCATTAAGATTGTTATAGTTGCTTCTTCTTCTTTTTTTCTTTTTTTTTTCCTTATTGTTCTGTAATTATTTAGTTTTTAAATTATTGTTCAATGTTTAAGAATTTATTCAACCTTACTCCAGGAACATAAGGTGGTTATCGACCAATAAAACCGCTTCTTAATATTGAAGAGCATGCAAATTTGGAGGCACGCCATGATTTTTGGTGCAATTATGTAATGTCTAAATTCATTTCTATATATTTGCCCAAATACTGTACTGGATATATATTCCGAGACACTCTTTATGCTTAGCAGTTGACTAAGTAAGACTTTTGGCGGAATGCATGGAGTGCAACCATTCGTAACAAAACTATTTTCATGTGATTTAATAATTGAACCCTCTATTAGAAGTGACCCCCTTTG
>BMAC01000202.1:691991-709103 GCA_014905375.1 Phtheirospermum japonicum
CAATCCAGTCTGCTACAGCTGTCAATAGTACTGTAGCAAAGTTAGCCACACGATCATAGCAAGTCGTTGTTATGTACTGTATCAAATCTGACCATAAGATCTAGGGGCAAACCCTAGTCAGCTATAAGGCTATAAATAGTCGTGTATTTCATTGATGTTAGATATGAAGAAGATTATCTGTAACATCCATACATCCAATGCATTTATTTATTTATTTATTTATCATCATGCATAAGGAAATATAATTCTAGTCCCAAGCTCGTCGCCATAAACGAATTCCTATTTTAATTTTAAATAATCTAGGAATTATATTTAAACGAATTTATAGTTCGTTTTCAAATAAAATTATATTAGCAATTTCTAAGAAATTATTATAATTATTTAGTAATTTAATTATTTATTTAAATTACTATTGAGTCGTCTATGAAATAATTTCGATTTCTAAAATTATTATAATTTATTTATATTATAGTTATTTTAATCATTTAAATTACTATTAGGTCGTTCACGAAATTATTCGATTTAAAACTTAAGTCGTCTAGTGGATCGTTTTCCTTTCGGACTTCAAAAACGAGCCCAATGATTAGCCCAAGTCCACTAAACCTAAGCCCCTAACCTTCCATAATTAAATTCTAAGTTTAGTTTATAAAGAAAAATCCAAAATCCCACTTTTTCACAACTCTGCCTGCATATCGGCCGCAAGAGGTAAATCCCCCCCCCCCCCCCCCCCCTTTTTTTTGTTATTCTATTTTTTTTCTTTCGAAGAAACACAACCTTGTTTTCGGCAGCCCGATCAACGGGCCTTTTTCCAACCATCTCTTCCACCAATTTTCCCAGACCAACCGTCAAACCCAAACGAATCCCAAACCTCTGGTCCAGCCCTCTGTCACGGAATTGTCGCCATTTGTCGGCTGCGCTTACGGGCCAAAAGTTTCGCCGTCTATCCACGACTGAAAACCACGTAACCCAAAACCCAAAGCCATCCCTGCCGTCGACAGCCACACCACCACGTCCCGGTTCAGGAGGCCCGCGCCACAAGTGGCCCACAACCTCCACGCCTGCCACCAACAGCCTCCAACGCCGAACCACTGCCACTGTTTTCTAATATTTAGGAAAGGAAGAAAAGCGCCGCCGCCTTGAAGCCGCCCTTTTGCCCACCTGTCAAATGTCGTCGCCCTAGCCGTCGCCATCACCGAACTATAATATAAATAAATTATAATAATTTTAGAAATCGAAATTATTTCATAGACGACTCAATAGTAATTTAAATAAATAATTAAATTACTAAATAATTATAATAATTTCTTAGAAATTGCTAATATAATTTTATTTGAAAACGAACTATAAATTCGTTTAAATATAATTCCTAGATTATTTAAAATTAAAATAGGAATTCGTTTATGGCGACGAGCTTGGGACTAGAATTATATTTCCTTTATGCATGATGATAAATAAATAAATAAATAAATGCATTGGATGTATGGATGTTACAGATAATCTTCTTCATATCTAACATCAATGAAATACACGACTATTTATAGCCTTATAGCTGACTAGGGTTGCCCTAGATCTTATGGTCAGATTTGATACAGTACATAACAACGACTTGCTATGATCGTGTGGCTAACTTTGCTACAGTACTATTGACAGCTGTAGCAGACTGGATTGTACTATGTTAGGGCTGACGTCATCTGACCCGATGTAGGCTCCATACAGACTTCTGGTACTGAGACCTGTGAGGCTGGTACTTACTCGATCTGAACCCATTAGGTCGCAATCCATGCGACTTGAATCTATTAGGTCATTAATCTTGTGACCTGAGGTTATTAGGTCGCCATGTCATTCTGTAGTCATGCAATCTGAATCCATCAGGTCGCTGTGACTTATGTTGTTGTTTAACACGGCCCTTCAATTCGAACGAGCTCTTGGGCATGATTCTCAATCTGTCTCTGAGTTTGGTGTATAATTGCTCGCTTAGAGGTTTTGTCAGAATGTTGGCTATCTGTTCTGAAAAAGGAACATGTTGTACTGCGAGCTGTTGTGAAAGAATCTTGTCTCTAACAAAATGAAGATCAAGTTCAATGTTCTTGGTTCTTGCATGTAGGACTGGATTCAATGTCAGAGCAATCGTGCTCAGATTATCTGCACAAACGGTAGGCGTGCGAGCTGATCCAATTTTCAATTCCTTGAGCAAATATCTTATCCACGTCATCTTAGCCGCAGTGTTCGCTAAACTCCTGTATTCTGCCTCAATGCTTGACCTCGACACAAAACCCTATTTCTTCGAACTCCATGATATAAGATTATTGCCAAGATAGACACAAGAACCACTAATAGACTTCATATCATCGAGGTCGGCAGCCCAATCAGAGTCAGAAAAACCAGTCAAATGAAAATCTGGGGCTTTCATTATTCTCAGTCCATGATCAATAGTGTCTGCCAAGTATCTCAGAATTTGCTTTAGGGCTCGCCAGCTCGTGTTTAATGGATTAGCCATGAATTGAATAACTTTGTTAACGCTGAAGGAAATTTCAGGTCGCGTAATAGTGGCATATTATAGACCTCTGACTACACTTCTGTAAAGAGTAGGATTTATGCCTGTGCTGCTTACCTTGAATCTGGATAGGTTGTTTGAATTAATCATTGGAGTGGGAACCGGCTTAGATAACAACATATTAGC
Organism: Phtheirospermum japonicum; assembly: GCA_014905375.1. Taxonomy (NCBI): domain Eukaryota; kingdom Viridiplantae; phylum Streptophyta; class Magnoliopsida; order Lamiales; family Orobanchaceae; genus Phtheirospermum; species Phtheirospermum japonicum. The sequence goes on from BMAC01000202.1 coordinate 694,672, forward strand.
TCTCTTGAGAAGCTCTCTTATGTACTGTCCTTGACTCAAACGCATTCATCAGCGGATGTGGTGAAATGGATTCCCAAAAACTGTTTAACACTGCCCAGCTCTTTCAGTGAAAAAACCTTCTTCAAATTGGCAACTACTGAAGTGACCTCATTCTCATCGCTTCCTGTAATCAGTATGTCATCTACATACATGAGGAGATAAGTTCTTGACCCATTCTTCAACTTGTAAAAAAGAGAAGCAACGACTTTTGAACCTGTGAATCCAAGATCTTGGTGTATTCCTTGAATCTTGCCAAACCATGCTCTAGAGGCCTGTTTAAGCCCATAAATAGCTTTGGTGAGTCTACAGACAAGCTATTTGTCTTTTTGTTCAAAACCGGAAGGTTGTTTCATGTAAATCACTTCTTGTAGATCTCCATGCAGGAATGCATTATTAATATCAAGATGCTTAACATCCCATCCACAAGAAACAACAATGCTTAAGATTACCCTTATTGTTGTTGGTCTGACAACTGGACTTAAGGTTTCAGAGAAATCAAAACCAGCTCACTGGGAGAAACCTTGAGCGACCAATCTTGCTTTGTGTCTAGCAACTGATCCATCGGTGTTTCTCTTGGTCTTAAAAAACCATCTACAACCAATTATATTTCTCCCCTCAGGTGCTGGAACCAAAGTCCAAGTGCGATTTTTAATCAGTGCATTGTATTCAGCCTGCATAGCCTAATTCCAAACTCAAATCTAAAGAGCTTTAGCATTTAATGGTTCATCATCCTCGTTGATGACTTTGGAAGAGAGTATTTAAGGTTTCTGAATACCAGATGGTGTGCCCTGAAATGGTCCTGATGTGAATACCAGACCTGGCTGAATATCGCCTTGATCCTAGTTGACGCTATAAGAGATTGTGGGGTGCGGATTGTCTTGATCTGGCTAACTCCAGATATTGTCCTGATCTGACCCCTCCTAGAATGAGAGGGAATGATCCAGTACTTTCCTGGTCTGGTTTTTCCTAGATGGGAAAAGGACGACCTGACCATTATGAATTAACGGCCCGAGATTCGCGAAATTCTATTTCTGGGATCTCAGAAGGGCCCCACTTGATGAAAAACTATAAATATCCAAAACTCATAGCTGAGAGGTACGCAATCTGAAGCATTCTTCTCCTGCTTTACTTTATTCCGATCAAAAATGCTTACTAACTTAAGCATCGGAGAGGTGTCCACCGGAAAACCCCCGGTGGTCCTTTCTAACGTGTTTTTTGTGGAAAGCAGGTCGGGAAATTCTCAGGTGAAGGTGCAGTTTCTCTTGGGGTAATTTTCCAGGTGAAACAATCGGCACTGTCTGTGGGAAAAACAAAGCTAAGATGTGAGAAAAACATGGCATCGGATGGACTTCGGCGGAATTTGGTGGCGGAGCTGGGTGGCACGCCAAGCTCTGCCACACCGATGGGTGCGCTAGAGGTGGCAGGACCATCGCGCAGCTAGACCAAGCGCAACGCAACCTCCTCCTAGTGGAGCCACACGAGCTGACGGTGGATTGCTGAACAATTCCTTTGTAAGGCAATTATCCGACCTCACCGGCAAGGCATTGGAGGTAGTTGTGGATAGAAAGTTCACTGAGCTCTCGACACCCCCTTCCAAGGCGGCTCAGCCACCGGAGACGAAACCACCGCGAGCAACCCAGCGCGCGGTCAGAACTTCCCTTCAAGAAGAAGAGGAGAGTTTCTCTGCTTCAGAAAGTGAAACGTCGAGCAAAACCAACCCGGACCTCATCGAGCAGATGCAAAACTTACAGAAAGAGGTCAGGGAAGTGAAGAGGAAGATGGCGAGTACAAGCACGGTGTCGGTGCGGAGGGGTACCCCATTTATGGATGCGGTCATGAGCGATGATGTACAAGCTTCTTACCGGTCTATGGGCTTTGAATACAATGGAACAACAGATCCATGGGATCACCAGAGCCGATTTGAGATCGCGGCTACTTTGCATAAGTTCTCAAATGCGGTCATGTGCAGTGTCTTCCCGATGACCTTTACAAAATATGCTCAGCTCTGGTTCATCCAGTTGCCTCCTCGTTCTATAAGTAATTTCGATGAATTTTGCTTGGCATTCTTGCACCAATTTACCAGCTGTAGGATATACCAGAAAATGTCACTTGAATTATTCAGCTTGAAGTAGAAGGAAAATGAAAATATGCGTGCATACATCAAACAATTCATGGATGCAAAGCTATAAATTTCATCAACCTCTGAAGAGATCTTGGTTAATGCACTGGCTCAGGAGAGGGGAATTTCTCCAGTCGCTGGTCGTAAAGCCAGCGCTAAAATTTGGCGAGCTCCTAGAAAGGGCAGAAAAACACATTCATCTGGAGAAGACCTTGAAGATCAAGGAGGATGAAGAGAAGATAAGGGAACGGCCTGATAGGGAGGACAGGACCCCAATTAAAAAATCCAGGAGTGACTTAGCTGGAGGACGACTCCATTTTGATAGGTATATACCTCTGGCCACACCTCAAAGGGAGATTCTGCAGGTAATTGAGCGACATCCTGATCTCAAATGGTCCAGATTTTATTCCCAAAAGCCAAGGAAAGAAAGGTCTGATCAATTTTGTCGATACCATAACGAGTACGGTCATGATACAAATCAGTACACCCATATAAATGATGAAATAGAGAGGCTAGTATAGACAAGGAACCTCAAGGAATTTGTACAAGCAATGAGGGAGGAGTCCAGATCTGACACTCGCAGACGAGATAGACCTCAAGGAAACAAGCATGAGTAGGATAGTGGACGAAATAGTGGAAGGAAGTATGACCAGACTCAGGAGGTACGAGGTGAAATCCTAATGATCACAGGAGGCGAGTGGGATGAGCACTCTAGGAGAACCCAGAACAACTATGTTCGCGCTGCGAAAGACCTGACAAGGAAGGCAAGTGAGGTTGGGCAACTGACGCCAAGCCCAAACATATGATTTGGATCGGAAGATGAGAATGGAATTTTGGCCCCTCACATGGATGCCTTGGTTATCACAGCCACTATTTCCAACTACACCATAAGATGGATCTTCGTGGACACAGGCAGTTCGACTGACATCATGTTCTACGAGTGTTTCCGACATATGGACCTAAACATGGACTTGGAGGAGGTCACAACCTCACTAGTTGGCTTTGCAGGAGGATCCCTGAAGCCGTTGGGAGCGGTGAATCTCTTGGTTACACTGAGGGATGGCCTGTTTAGACAGACCAGGTCAGTGCATTTTCTGATAGTAGACGTACTTTCCTCATCTAATGTCATGCTTGAACGACCATCATTGAGTCAATTTCAAGATGTAATCTCTGTCTACCACATGAAGTTGAAATTTCCTGCCCAAGACGGGGTAGGAGAGGTTCATGGTGACCAATACGCAGCAAGAGGCACGTACGTAGATAGTGTTCGGTGCAGTGAAGAATAGGGGAGATGTAAAAGGGCAAGGATAAAAGATGCCAGATATGTCCAAGCTTAGAGGGAGGAAAATTTGATGACAATTGAGGTAGTCCCAGGGGACGACAGTCGAGTCCTGCGCGTAGGGACGACCCTCGGCCCCTGACGTGTTGGTGGATTTGGTAGCCTTGCTCAGAAACAACGCATATATTTTTGCCTGGTCTCCCTAAGATCTTGTTGGGATAGACCCGGCAATAGCCGAGCACCATCTCAACAACAAATCGGAAATAACACCAGTAAAGCAAAGAAAGCGTAACTTTGGACCGGAAAAGGAAGCCATTATTGAGGCTGAGGTGGACAAATTGCTAAAGGATGGGCATGTCCGGGAAATACAGTTCCCAGAATGGCTCTCTAACACAGTCTTGGTACCGAAAACGGAAGAGGATTGGCGGATGTCCATAGTCTTCCGTGATCTTAACAAAGCTTTCCCTAAAGATCACTACCCACTTCCGAGGATAGACCAACTGGTTGATTCCACATCGGGTTGTGAACTCCTAAGTATGATGGACGCCTCGCAGGGATACCACCAGATCAGGCTAGCCGAGGATGACCAGAAGCGAGTTAGTTTCAAAACTCCGAAAGGGACCTATTGCTACGTGGTTATGCCGTTCGGGCTTAAGAACGCGGGCGCCATATACCAGCGGCTAGTGGACAAGATGTTCAAAAATCAGCGTGGGCATAACATGAAGGTCTAAGTGGATGATATGTTGGTTAAGAGTGTGAAGGCAGTCTCACACGTGGATGACCTGAAGGAGACTTTCAATACTTTGAGGAAGTATAAAATGAAGCTTAACTCCAAAAAGTGCATGTTTGGGGTGAGAGCTGGAAAGTTCCTGGGATATATGGTCACGGAAAAAGGGATCGAGGTGAATCCAGAGAAGTTTAAGGCTATCATGGACATAAATCCCCCAAAAAATGTTAGGGAAATGCAGTGTTTGACTGGGCGGATAGCAGCCTTGAGCATGTTCGTTTCATGCTCGGCGGAGAAGAGCTTGCCGTTTTTTCAGGCCTTACAAAAAAAAGCTCTGATCCAGTGGGAAGAAAAGTGCCAAGATGCATTTCAGAAGCTAAAGGAATACCTGGTCGGAATGTCGTTGCTGACCAAAACCTGTCCATGGAGAGCCCCTGGTCTTGTATCTATCTGTGGGAAAACAAACTGTTAGCACAGTCCTAATTAGGGAGGAGGGTAGAGTACAAAAGTCAGTATACTACTGGAGTAAAGTCTTGCATGACGCCGAGATCCGGTACGTAGAGGTAGAACGGGCCATGTTAGCTCTGGTCGGGATGGCTCGCAAGCTCCGCCCCTACTTCGTCTCACATAGCATGGTGGTCAGAACTAATCTACCCCTAAAGGCAGTCATGGATAAACTAGAGGCATCGGGGTGCCTGGTAAAAATGATAATCGAGCTCAGTGAGTCCGATATTAGTTTCGAGGCACGAACAATAATTAAGGCCTGGTCACTAGTTGATTTCATGCAGGAAATGACCAGCTCTCCCGAGGAAACAAAGGAATAGACGATCTACACCGATGGCTCTGTCGGCAACCTCGGCTGTGGCGCAGGGATAGCGTTGATGGACCCGAAGGGGTGACCACAGAGTATGCAGTACGCATTAACTACCCCCTATCCAACAAAGCGACAGAGTAAGAGGCCTTGCTAAGAGGGGTCCAGATGGCAAAAGAGATAGGGGCAGAACAGGTATGTACGCGAGTATATTCGTAGCTTATATGCAAGCAAATAAAAGGGGAATTTGAAGCCAGGGAGGAACACCAACAAAGATATTTGACTCAATTTTGTGAGTTTGCCAACGGCATGAGCTCTTTGACAGTCCATCAAATTCCCAGAGAAGAAAATGGTTGAGCTGATTACCTAGCCAAGGTAGCCAGCTCAGCAATGGACTGTCAAGAAAAAGTGATTACTCTCCTAATGGCATACCGGGAGTTTGGAGAAGAAGAGGTGCATGCGTTAGAAGAGGAAACGGATTGGCGTTACCCGATCAGACTATATCTAGAGAAAGGAGAGCTACCAAATAATAAGAGAGAGGTAGCAAAGATAAGAATCAGATCCTCTCGCTTCTGCCTGATCAAAGGAGAATTGTATAGGAGAGGATTTGGACAACCTCTCCTGAGATGTTTGAGCTGGAAGGAAGGTGCCCATATTTTTAAGGAAATCCACGAAGGCTATTGCGTTAATCATATGGGCGCCAAGACCTTATCAAGCAAGGTCCTGAGAGCTGGCTATTTTTGGCCATTGCTGCGGAAAGAAGCAGAAGATTTCGTTAAGAAATGTGACAAATGCCAGAGGATCTATCGACTGCATTACCAAAACGGGGGAAGCTACTGCCCGACAGTCGATTTGGAGCTCTTTCAGTTGATTTGGAGCTTTTCAATCGATCCTGGATGCTTTTGGCTTGAATCTCTCATTTTCTGGTCCAAAACGTCCACCGAGTGAATATAATCCTTTTAGCCACCTACAAAACAAGAATTCAAACTTAAAAACCCAAAAATAGCAAAAACATCTCGCATATCGTACTCTTAAAGCCAAAAAGAAAATCAACGAGAAAAAGTCTTAAAACCTAATGAAAAATGACTCGATACTAATAGAAACGACACTAAACTCTAACTAAAAACACAAGGAAAAACACAACAATTACATGCAAAACAACTACCCCATACTTATCGGTTTGTTCGTCTTCGTACAACGAAAAGAATCAAGAGTGTACATGCAATGAACCTTATGTAAGAAGAGAAACCCTTGTTTTAGAAGACTTTTAGTGGTGTTGAAATATATCAACGGGTTCATGGCTTGGTTTTATCGGAATTCGATTCAATTGAAGGAATCAAGGTGTTTGTATCTTGAGAAATGAAAATAAAATGAAACTAAAGTAATTAAACTAGCTAAACTATCCTAAAAATTGAAATTGCATGTTGGTCGTTGTAGTATAGTGTTGAGTATTCCCGCTTGTCACGCGGGTGACCCGAGTTCTATCCCTGGCAATGGCGTCATTTTGAAGTGTAGTTTTTCGTGGTTTTTGAGAATTAAAGGTTCATTTGGCTTGGTATTATCGGAAATCAATTCAATTGTAAGTTTCAAGGTGTTTCAAGCTTTGTAAAGTGAAGGAAAATGAAAATAAAGCAAATAACCTATCTAAACTACACTAAGAAATGTAAAATGCATGTTGGTAGAATGCCTCGTCGGATGCCTTAATATGAAAAAGCATGCAAATAAAGGAAATAAGCAAAAATAAGCATTGTTTCACCAAGTACAAGCATGCATGCACAAGGTACAACTATGCATAAAATCCTAAATAATGCAAATTAACATAAATTGAAAGCATGAATGGAAAGAGCAATGGAAATTGACGTCAAAATTTAAAACTTTAAGGAAAATAACAAGCAACCAAGAGTAGATCTAAGATTTAGCCTAAAACTATGCATGAAAATAAAATTGCAAATAAAGCGTAGGAAAAACTTGAAATCAAGATGATCTAAGACTCGGTCTATGATCTAGATGTGTCACTTATCTATATTCCATATCTAATTCTTAAGATCTAACAAGAAATAAGGGTGCTAAGGCAAAAAGAATAACATGAAGAACAAGCACGGGAATGAATAACAAAGCATGGAAATACAGCATAAAACATGAAATTGAAAGAAAACTTTCTTGAATTAAGAAATGAAACAAAGCTTGAATGTAATTGCAATCAAAAGTAACAACCGAAAGGAGTATTTGGATTCTTCTTAGGCTTACAAACCCAAGGCCAAGTATGAAAGTAAATCTAAAACTAGAAATGAAAATACATCAAATCTTGAAATTGAATCTAAAACCTAAGAAGAGAGAAAATTATCCAAGAGCTTGATTGAAATTTGATCCCGAACCCAAGTTAGGGTTGGGAAGGGAGTTGTATCTTCATAGGTGCAAGATGTAGGCTTTTTATAGTTGTTTGTAGGGGCAAAATCGTCAAAAACACTCAAAATTCTCGAAGTCTCAGCGTCGTGGTCGATCGACTGCAAAGCAGCCTATCGATTGACAGTCTATCGACTGAAAAGTAGTCTATCGACTACATTGCCAAAACAGGAGAAGCTACTGCCCGACAGTCGATTTGGAGCTTTTCAGTCGATCCTTGATGCTTTCGGCTCGAGTTTCTCATTTTTCGGTCCAAAACGTCCGCCGAGTGAATATAATCCTTTTAGCCACCTACAAAATAAGAATTCAAACTCAAAAACCCAAAAATAGCACAAACATCTCACATATCGTACTCTTAAAGCCAAAAAGAAAATCAACGAGAAAAAGTCTTAAAACCTAATGAAAAACGACTCGATACTACTAGAAACGACGCTAAACTCTAACTAAAAACACAACAATTACATGCAAAACACCCGTCTCAAAAGAAATTCTTGATTGTTGCCATTGATTATTTTAGCAAGTGGGTAGAGTGAAGCCTTGGCAAAAGTTACTAAGGATGCGGTGATGGGATTTCTCTGGAAACACATAGTATGTTGATTTGGCATTCCCAGGATCCTGGTCTCCAATAATGGCATACATTTTATGGGAGCTAAGATCAGAGCCTGGTGCACCAAGATGAAGATAGACCAATACTTCACATCTATCTATCATCCTCAGGCAAATGTTGAAGTTGAGGTGACCAATCACATATTGGTGCAAGTGATTAAAGCACGCCTTGAGAGGCTAGGTGGCAAATGGGTAGAAGAGCTCAATTCAATCCTTTGGGCCTATCGCACTAACCCAAAAGAAAGTACTGAAGAAACCCCATTTAGCATGGCGTATGGAATGGATGTTGTTATCCTCGCTGAAATAGGTCTGGAAACCCAACGGATCCAAAGCTTCAATACGGATCAGAATGAATTATTAATACGGGATGCATTGGATTTTGTTGAAGAAAAGAGGGAGCGTGATGCCGTTAGTATGGAGCACATGCGGGGATGAGTTCGAGCAGCGTATAATAAAGCAGTGATGAAGAGATGTTTTCAGGTGGGAGACCTGGTGTTGCGTAGAGCTGATCTTGGAAAACCCAAGGGAGAATTGGATGCAACTTGGCAGGAACCCTTTAAGATCACAAGAGTTCTGGCAGGCAGAGCCTATGAATTAGAAAAGATGGATGGAGTTGGGGTACCCCGAGCATGGAATGTATCAGATTTACGAAAATACTATGCATAAGATTATTTTATGAAATTTATTTAATGATGATTTGAGTCTATCCATATTTTCTTACAAGCTGACCTAATGGTCAAAAGCCAAGACTGGCTAAGGGCGGATGACCCAATTTTCCTGACCTAATTGTTAGTGAAGCCAGGATTGGCTAAGGGCGGACGCCCCAATTTTCCAGAACTGGTTGTCAGTGAAGCCAGGATTGGCTAAGGGCGGATGCCCCAATTTTCCTGACCTGATTGTCAGTAAAGACAAGATTGGCTAAGGGCAGATGCCCCAATTTTCATGAGCTGATTGTCAGTAAAGCCAGGATTGGCTAAGGGCAGATGCCCCAATTTTTGTGACCTGATTGTCCGTAAAGAAAGGATTAGCTAAGGGCGGATGCCCCAATTTTCCTGACCTGATTGTCAGTAAAGCCAGGATTGTCTAAGGGCGGATATCATAGTTTTCCTGACCTACCTGTCAGTATAGCCGAGATTGGCTAAATCTTACCCTGCGAAGCAAGATTTAACTATCAACAAAGGTTTTTTCCTAGGAGAAAATCATTCATTATAGATCAAGGCCAAAACTACATGAATGGAGGATACTTATGCAACTTTTTACAAGCAAAACTTGGCGAGATTAATTAGAAGTGGAGGAAAACAGAAAATGAAATGCTCATGAAAACAACATAAATTTGGGAAAATACATCAAAAACAGAAATTAAAATCATCCATGGGAAGAAGAAGCCCTCTTGTCAGAGGCCAAAATCCGGCAAATACGCCACAGCTCTCACTTGGTTTAATGAAGGCACCAACGATACCTATCTGCTCGCCCGGAAACACCATGAGCCTCACTAGCGGCGGTGGTCAGCCAACCTACCGATTCGACTAAATCGGCTTTTTCTTCCTCCAGTTGGTGGTTGAGTTGGTAGAGTTCACCCCATTCACGCTTGTAATAGAGTTTTTTCTGCCTTTTCCTTTCTAGAAGCCGGCACAATTGGGGAATTTTCTCCCGGAGAACAGAGAGTTTGAAGTTCTCAGCAAAAAGTGAGAGATTATTTCTCTTTACAATATTCATTTCTTCAAGCAAAGAAGAGGAAGCTATAATGAAAATAAATGCGCAAGTATGAGGCACGTATATAAACAAAGTAGTTGCACACGAGTTGTAATGAAATAGTACTAGGGTTTCCTTAAAACCAGGAAACCCTAGGAACAAAAGTCATTAAACGACAAATTATTCAGTTACAGGTAAGAGTGTGCCAAAAGGCAGATCATCCACACAGGCAAAACAAACAGATCTATCTATAAACAGAACAGGAAAAAGCAAAAAACAGCCCAAACCAGCCTAGTTCGCCATATGACTCGCACGCATTTGTCACGATTCTTGTATATTTTGAGTCATGTTTTGAGTCTTTTTACCATCTTCTTAGGTTTAGAATAAGCTATTTTGCATGTTTTTGCATTCTTTTGCCTTTTGCTTACCTTTTCAACTTTCCATCCAATAAATGGTCATTTTGGACCATTTTTCTTGTTTTTCTCTTACAGATGAGTCACTTGGCAAAACCGAGAGGTGAAGACAAAGGATTCAGCGCTCGAAATAGCCAAAAGAACACTGGTCCGATCGGAAGTCTTGAATCTCCAGTTGGACTGACTGACGAAGTGCACACCGGCCGGACAAACTGGTGCACCGATCGAAGCCACGGGCAGACACTTCCGTCCGATCGGACAAGACCTCTGTCCGATCGGACAAGTACGTTACATGTGCAGATTTCTGGAAATTTTTAGTTACGAAACGGCTGAAACTTGTTTAAAAAGGCAGAAGCAGCTAGGGTTGAATATATTCCGCCTTGGAGGCCCTTTGGAGGCTGGAACTAGGTTAGAGAACAACCAAATACCCAAAGGTTGAGATATTTGACACATCTCTCATACCTCTAGCACAAAACCGTTCGATTCAGTATCAAGGTTCGGTTCGCATCAACTTCCGCTCGTGGCAAAGGTTCTGGGGTCGTGACAACCCTTTGGATTCTACGCAGCTTTCGGAGTGCTTTTGTTCATCCTCTTCACTCGTTGAAAATAGTTCAACGAATCGTAATTTCTGAACTCATAGTTTTGATGTTTTTGTAGTAGTCTAATTTGGATTGTGTTATGAATTGTTGGAGAATATGTTGGATGATGTTTCGTTGATCGCTAATTAGCGCATTGGTCATTCATAGTTTAGTTGCCATTTTCGGTGATTGTATTTGGTTAAACAATTGTTTCGGATTACGTCTCAAGTTGTGATTGATTTATTTACACTATTGAAGCATCTTAGTGTTTGAATTGGTATGAATCTTGTTAGGTACTTGGAATGAATTCCTTTGCTGCATAGTGGTAGAATTGTTGTTTATTTTTGGCATTTGGTGTTAGTCGATTACGTTAGAATGATGTCTAGTAGCTTGCATTTGATTTGCAATAGTCTCTTTTCTTATAACTTGTCGAGAGGTTGACGCCCTCGAGACAAGAAGAGTTCATTTTCTTTTGTTTTAAGTTATTGAAATGAAATATTTCCAAAACCCCATGTGTTCGTGTGTTCTTAGAATAGAACTGTGTTATTAGTATAATAAACATCGTTAAATTCGATTCCCATTCCTCGAGAGATCGACCCGAGTTAACTCACAAGTCTACAAGTGACCCCGTTCTCTTGCGGGCGAACTATAAACCCTTTCAAAACATAGACGCGTGTTAGTTATCCAGAATTTAATTTTGAAATGAACACAAAAGTTCGGCTCACCATATCACCATCCCCGGCGTCCAGGTCTCTAGAAAATTGCTCCACAACATCCTTCTCTTATAGATCATTGGGTGACACCCCGCCAGACAGCTCACCCAGACCAGCGAATATTGGGGAGGGAATAGATGCAGTCAGAGCTAGGACCACATTCAGGTCTGCCCAAGGGGAATACTCGGGAGTAGAGGAGCGGAAGAGCTGGAGGACATGCCGGGCAAATTCGTGATCCCCGAGCTGGTGCAGGTGATATCCTTCAGCCGAATAGGAGAAGCTGGTAGGCTCGGGGTTCCCTTGAATGGGTTTGCTCCGATCGTAGGGGGTCGAGGGATTTTCCTTGAACCACTTCTCATAAGCATCAAGTCCAAGGTTGAAATATACTAAAGCCTCCAGCACCAGAAGCTTGTAGAGATCTATTGATCCAAGGAAGGCCTGCTTGGTAGCCTCCCTGGTGGTCTGGATAAGCCGGAGCCCACCATCTTAATTCAAAAATTCAGTCTTGCCCTCCTCCCGACCCCTTTCCAGAGCTGCCTCGATCTGGCTTGCCACCTCGCTCGGGCCTCCTCCTCCTTCTCCTTGGTTTCCAACTATTCTGCTCGGTCCTTTCCCTCTCCTTATCTGGCAACTGATACTTCTGTTCTAGCCCTCTTCAGCTCGGAGGACCCCCTCTCCTTATAAAGTGCCATCAACTTCTTCTGATTTTCCTTCAGAAGATTGTTCTCTATGACCAGGTCTACGTTCATGAGGGAGCCCCTGACGCGGGCCACCAGTATGGACCTCTTTGCCACGGCCTGAAAAGGAATAAATCAAACTTATGGTAACAGCATCAAAAAGAAGAAGCGGGTATTGAAGAGAAAGAAGATTACCCTGGCCTCGTCCTGGCATAATGATTCGATTAACTCTGGGTCGGTCTACTTTTCCAAAGTCTTCTGATCTGACGCCAGGCACTGGCCCTGAATGAACTGGATAGCCACGTCCCCCGAACAGTTGAGGACAGAGGTACTGGTAACTAGGGTGGCATTGGGATTGACCACTTTGACCCCTGTCGAGGCCACCCCCTTTCCAGATCGGGAGAGCTTTCGAGAGAGGAGCTCCTGTTCATCCCCTGACTCACAGAGGATTGTCAAATCCACTTAAGGTGCAATGGACGCCTCGCGTCGCTCAGGTCGCACCTCGCGCTACTCAGGTCGCGCTAATGGGGGAATCTCTGACGATCCAGCAGCCTGCTCTCCTTGACACCTCCTCTCAGGAGCTTCTGCGGCCTGTTGGGATTCCAGCAACTTTCGCATCATATTATCTGCAAAAGAAAGCAACAGACAAAAGACTGTTTAAAGGACAGACCTACTTAGTGGGTAAGTAGAAAAGAACAAGATAAATGTTTTCGTGATATATACCCATCTCAGGGGTCAAGGGACCCATTTCTTATCTGGAATTAAAGAAATCCAGAGTGGAGGGGATAAGAAGCTTGGTCAATTTAAAATCATTTTGGTTCAAGACATCAATAATTTTCTTCAGACGGGGAGACCTATCTCCCACGAACCATTGAGATTGGGTGGGGAGTTTGTCAGTGGATTTGGCAGAAAAACCCCAGTCGCCGGATCAATGCACGAAAAGAATTTCTTCCTCCAAGCTTTGTTGGAGGAAGGACCACCGGTTAAAAAACGCACGCCGGCGCGAGCACACAAGTAAAAGTAGCCGAAAGGGGCGCTCTTGGCCTGGAATAGTGAGTAGAACATCATATTTGTGGGAGAAAGTCCGACATATCGCATAGCCATATTATAACATATAATTATCCTTAAGGAATTGGGGACAAATTGGTACATCTGGGCATTTTCGGTTATGAAAGAGTTGACGGGGAGGCGCAACCCCACCTGAAACTGATCAACGAAGATAGTCAGATTATCGGTGCGGGGTTGGTAGGCTTTCTCACCTAGACCGAGTTTAACCAGGGAGAATTCCAAATGAATGTGAAATTCTGATCTCAACCCCTCTACTATTCTATTGCTAAGGATAGAAATGATGTTGTCAAGGTGTCCCGGAATAAGGGGAGCCCACTCGGTGGAGGTGCTCGGGGAAGAAGAGAGCGTCGCCAGAGAAGAAGGGGCTGAACTCAGATCGAAAGAGGAGGAAGAAGACGATTGAGTAGACATAATTCGAAAAAGTACAGAGATCGAAAAAAAAACATGGTTTTTCTTTTGAGGTGATTGAAAACTTCTTAGGAATGAGAAATCTATGAGTAGGAGAAAACTGTGAGAGGAAATGAGCGTTTGGTGAAGAGAAGGAAAAAATCGAAAGAGAATTTTCAAAAAATGGATTTCGAGGAAAAAATGGGATCTTGATTGGATTCCCGCATTTAATACCAGTAAGAGGAACAGTACCCGAAGAGACGTGATGGGGGCTGTAACCATCGCTAACCTATTGATAGTACAGTACCCGAGGAGACGTGTTGGGTTGATAACCGTTTCTGAATACGAAGCGTTACAAATAACCTCAATGATTCGACCTGATCAAAAGGTGAATTTTTTGGGATTTGTACAGATAAGGAATTTGGAAAGCCAGGTGGAGCCCTAGTGGCCCTCGAGCAAACTCTAGAGATGTACAGGTCTGCCCCGACCATTTTTTTTGGGGGGGGGGGGGGGGGGGGGGGAGACTGATTGGTGTGCCCTGAAATGGTCCTGATGATAATACTAGACTTGGTTGGGTAGACCTGGCTGAATATCGCCTTGATCCTAGCTGACACTACTAGAGATTATGGGTTGTGGATTGTCCTGATCTGGCTCACTCTGAATATTGCCCTGATCTGACCCCTCCTAGAATGAGAGGGAATGATCCAGTACTTTCCTTGTCTGTTTTTTCCTAGATGGGAAAAGGACGACCTGACCATTATGAATAACGGCCCGAGATTCGTGAAATTCTATTTTCGGGATCTCGGAAGGGCCCCACTTGAATGAAAAACCAATAAATATCCAAACCTCAAAGCTGAGAGGTACTGCAATCTGAAGCATTCTTCTCCTGCTTTACTTTATTCCGATCAAAAAACGCTTAC
>BMAC01000202.1:733413-827882 GCA_014905375.1 Phtheirospermum japonicum
ATATATGTATGTGTGTGTGTGTGTGTGGGTGGGTGGGTGGGTGTGTGGGTGTGTTACAAAATTATATACTAAATTGATTATTATTATAAAGTAAGGTAAGTAAATATACAATAATTATTTATAGAAAGTTATTCATATGTTTTAAATTGAAAATAAACATTAAGAAAATCACAAAGTTATAAATATTACTCAATCAAATAAATTAATTTTAAATCGATAAGAATATATTTAACTAAAATCAAATTCTAATTAATGGTTTGTAAATATGAAAAATAGTAAAATATACGCAATATTTAAAAAAAAACTAAAAAATGATCCTTATCCAAGTGACATATAACCTAGGCAAGATATATGACTTTGTTTGAGTTTAACTCCTAATGAGTAGGTCAAATAAAAAAATGAGATTAAGGAAGAAACGTCAAGGTCTTTTTATTAATTTCAGTTTATTTCCTCTTTGATGCCTCATTCTTCCGATTTTATTATTATTATATATATATATATATATATATATATATATATATATATATATATATATATATATATAAAACTTCCTAGAACTCAATTTTAAAATTTAATAGTTCTTTTATAATTTTTCTATTTAAATTATAATAATAATGTTTTTATTTTTATTTTTGTTTCTCATTTTTTGAATTTATTACACAAATATTTATAACTTAATTATAAGTTCTTGTATTTTATTTATTTGAATTTATAATTTTTTCAAGTTATTTTATATCAATTAAAATTTATCCATTTTCTTTCACGTTTTAGGTTTTCAGATTCCTCAAATAACTACTTAGTTATATTTAGTTTTCTTATATTTATATTGAATAAATTATATTTTTCCAAACTTACCTTATAGTTTATATATACTTTTTCAACTTTATTATATATTTCTTGAAGAATTTTTTATGGTTACTAAATTCAAAGGCCAAATAAGATATTTGTAAATTTTTAAAAATCTTTAAATAAGATATAGTAATTTTTTTCAACGGTATAAATCGATCGAAAACTATGACCGATACAAATAAAAAAAAAATCTTGCAAAATATACTATAATATGATAATTATAAAATAAGTGAAAATATTGTAAAAAATCCTGAATATTCTAAGTTCTGAAAAATATGAAACATAATATCTGACAATAAAAAGAATGTAAAACTGATATGAGAGGGGATCAAACTTTATATTTCATAAATAAAATTTCTCTTTATTATTATTAATATTATTATTATTATCAATATTTTTTTTATATTTGTTTATGTCATGTGTAGTAAACATATTACAAGATAGTCGAACCCAATACATTAATCAAATGAGTTGATGCATAATCTACTTAGTTTGAGAT
This sequence comes from Phtheirospermum japonicum, assembly GCA_014905375.1. Lineage (NCBI taxonomy): Eukaryota > Viridiplantae > Streptophyta > Magnoliopsida > Lamiales > Orobanchaceae > Phtheirospermum > Phtheirospermum japonicum. Next base: position 734,762 of record BMAC01000202.1, read on the forward strand.
ATATAATTTTATCTTATGTAGGAGACCCCATCAATATATGCAATTCATAATTAGGATAATTTTACGGAAAGTTACCCATTGTAATTGACTGCTATTAAGTAACCTCTAAAGGATTGTTATGTGTTCAACGACACAAATAATTTTAATTCTCTAAATATTTGCTTTCAAATATTTTTTTAGTTTGTCCTTTGATAATAATTACAATTGACTAATTTATATTTTAAAAATATCACATCAATATTTTTAGTAACAGAAAAATCAGATAAAAATATTAAATTGGTAAAATAAATATAAAAAATATAAATAAATTATAAAGATTTATTTAATAAAACTTAAAACTGACAAAAAAACTTTAAATTCATATAAAAAAACCAAAAAAAATCACACTATATAATCATATAAATAATGCATAAAAACTTATAATTATAGTCTAAATTATTATTTAATACGTCTAAAAAATGAAGATAAAAACTATAAAAAAATTATAAAATGAAATTTAAAATTAATAAAATAAGTTTAATAAACTATTAAAACTTATAATGAAATTAATTAAAACTAATTACTAAATAGATTTTAAAAATTAAAATAAAATAATTTAAATTAACTAACCAGGTAGGAGTTTTCTATTTCTAGTTCTCTAAACTTAATTTTTTTTAATAAATAAATATGCACTATGATAATTAAATGTATAATTTAGGAACTTAAATAATAATAATAATAATAATAATAATAATAATAATAATAATAATAATTAATAATTAATAATAATAATAATAATAATAATAATAATAATAATAATAATAATAATAATAATAATAATAATAATAATAATAATAATAATAATAATAAATAATAATCATAATAATAGGACTGGACTGAATTGAAGTTTAATAAGATTTCTTGGGGCTGGATCGAGGTTTTTCACAAATTAGAGGGCTGAGTTTGAAGTTTCTGGTAATCTAGGGTAAAATCAAAATAGGATAAAATTCTGGGGGTAAATCTGTAATTTTGAGAAAAGGGCTGGGGTATAAACAGCAAACCCAGCTCTTGATTGCTTCAGCACCCCCGTTTCTCCTTTTCTTCCTTCTTCTTCTCCAACGCCAGAAATGGGCATATCGGCACAGCGCCACTCCCCTTAGGTTTCGCCACAGCGGTGGCTCGGAGAACGGCATCCGACGACAGCAACCGTGGGCAGTCACAAGGTGGCTCGGTTGGTCCACGTGGGGCCACTGGGTTTTCCTGTATTTCAGAATTCAGCCGATTGGTCGGCGGCGAGGCGACGACAATCGTGGAGGCACGGCGACAGTGGTATGGATTTTGGGTCTCGATCCTCGGGGAGAGGGCTCCGATCGAGCGGTGTTTTCGGGGTTGTTCAGGCCGCTGGTTCGGATCTAGTCCTGGAGAATGTTGGGCAGCGCGGCCATGGTCTGTTTGGCCAGCGATTGTCGGCGGCAGCGGTATGGATTTCGGGCCTCGATCCTCGGGATGAGGGCTCCGATCGAGCGGTGTTTTAGGGGTTGTTCAGGCCGCTGGTTCGGATCTAGTCCTGGAGAATGTTGGGCAGCGCGGCCATGGTCTGTTTGGCCAGCGATTGACGGCGGTAGCGGTATGGATTTCGGGCCTCGATCCTCAGGGAGAGGGCGCCGATCGAGCGGTGTTTTCCTGGTTGTTCGGGCCGCTGGTTCGGATCTAACCCTGGAGAATGTTGGGCGGCACGGCCATGGTTGGTTTGGCCAGCGATTTACGGTGATAGCAGTATGGATTTTGGGTCTCGATACTCGGGGAGAGGGCTCCGATCGAGCGGTATTTCGTGGTTGTTCGAGCCGCTGGTTCGGATCTAGTCCTGGAGGGCGGCGCGGCCATGGTTGGTTTGGCCGGAGATTCTTGCTGGCCATCCTATTTTGTTCCGCCAACGAACGCGATGGCGAAGATGAGAGCACCGTTCATTGTGTTACCATTTCATGAAAATCTTGATTCGTAAATTCTATGTCGTGTTTGTGCATAAACTTCAATACATATTGATATTTGCAACTTGAACACATGAAAATTTGGTTCTGATTGGTCTATGCTATAAAATAAATATCCTGGTGATATTTACACGGCTTGTGCTTAGGAGTTATTTTAAATAATGTTATTGTGTTTTGAGATTGAAGTTCTAAGTGCTAAGTAAGTAGCTAACCAACTCATCATTAAAGCTTAATCCACGTGCTAGATAGAAACGTGTTAACTGTTGTTGTTATTCTATTGTTTGCTTGAACTTGTGAAGAATCTCAAGTGCGAGTTAACTTGTTTTATGAATTGTGTTTGAATTGTTTTTTGATTTTTGGTACAAGACTTGATATGTTATCTTATCAATTAAAGGGACGAATCAAATCCAATAAAAAAAGATTTTTTTTTTTAATAAATATATGAGTAGTTATGTTTTCTACTCTTAAGTTGAATGCTAATTATGAGAATGCATACTGTAATGCAATTGATATGTATTTGATATGTAATGCAATTGATATGTATTTGATATGTAGACCAATATTTATGTGAAATTAGCTTCTTTTGATCTATATATGAGTCGCTAAAACATGTATGGAGCTTAGTAGTAGTAGTGGTGTTGGATTGCGGCCAAGGTGGAGATGGCGAGGGCTCCAGCAGCCGCGAGCGCATCCATGAACCACTCACTGCTGAACTCACTTTTTGTCATTGCCGAACTCGACTTGTCGCTGCTGTAGTGTGTTGCACCTGAATTCGCTTTTCGCTTCGTAATTTCTGCACTATATTATTATTTAGAATCTTGCCAATTTTAATCGTGAGAGTGAGATGCCTAAGAATTAAAAATTTGAGAAATAATTAGACTATGATTTACCTGTTTGAACCCCATTAGAGAGTACAGTCATTGTAAATAATGTATACTGAAATTTTAAGTAGGATTATGAATTATGTGCTACTTTGATTGTGATGTCGTTAGTTGAACACCATGCTAAACTTGACTGCTATACTAAAAAAATTGTGTTAGAATTGTAGATTGTGATTCTATCTTTTCATTTTATTTTTTGTATTTGCATTAGATTTGGAAATATTTTTAAACAAATTACACAGTCATATAAAGGGAAATCACATTTGATTTGGGTTATATTTAAAAAAATATTATTATTATTTGTGGTGAGGAAAGGTAACAATGTGTTTATTAAGTTGTGAGAAAATGAATTATTTTGTAATTTCTCTTTACAGTTTACAAACTAATAAATGATTTTTATAATCCAACTTCATTAATGATCATTTTATTATTCTTATACTTACATCGATGTGTTTTTAAGATGAGATGATAGCAAGAAAAAAAAATATGCCGAAGAAGGGATTGAGAAGACTGGACAAGAGGTAGCAACTGAAGTTCTTGAACATGCATCTAGTTATATCAAAGGCGTTGGCTATGGATCGAAACCCCCAGGAAAACGCAGCACGTGCCTGATTCGAACACCCAATACCTGCAAAAGGAACTAACAAAAACTCAAGGAAAGCTACATGATTCAGAAGGTCAAGCGACAGAGCTCAAGAATGAAGTCGATGATTTGAAAAATCAACTGACTTAGCAAGGTGAGTGCATCAACAAGCTTATGGCCTTCATGAGAGAAAATGAGTCTGCTTCGGGTGGGAATAATGCCTGATCCATTATATTCCACGTAAGTCGAAATTTCTAATTTCAGTTTTGCGAACTTTGTATGGTATTTCTTTGGGAGAATACTACAATACATACAGGGGCGGATCTACGTTGGCCCTTGAGGGGGCCATGGCCTCCCCTCAAAAAAATAAAATACAAAACTATAATACTATTTATAATTTTTTGTTATTTGTAGTTATATAAAATGGCCTCCCAAAATTTTCAAGTTTGTAGTTAGGTCTAGTGGTTTGGGCACCTAATTATTTTTTATATCTTGTTTTTCCTTCTCTTGCCTATTTTTCCTTCTATTTTTTTATATCTTGTTTTTTTATATTTTTTTATCTTTCTTTTTATATTCATCTTTCTATTTTTTTATTTTTTATTTCCTTCTTTTTTATCTCTTATTTTTAAAATTATTTTATCTTTCATTTTATTTTCATCTTTCTCATTTCTTTCTTTATTTTTTATTTATTTGTATCCATTATTTTATATATTCTTTATTCTTCCATTTCTTTTGATTCATTAATTAAACTTAAAAATAATAATATATAATTAAAATAACAACCACTCTCTTTCTTTTTATTTCCTATTTTTCTGTATTTTTTTAATCCTTCTTCTTTTTCTTTTTATTTTCCTCTTTTTTGTTAATTATTTAAGAAATATATAAAATAAAAGAAATATCACCCATTTCTCACTCTTTTTACTCACCTTTTTTCTTTTCTTTTCTTTTTTTTTTCCTATTCTCACTAATTAATGGTAACAACTTAGAAGTAAAAAAATATTTTTCTTATTTTCCTTCACTACTCTCTAGTTCCTTTTTTTTCCTTCTTATTTTTAATTTCATATTATCTCTAATTTATTTCTCCTTTATATAACACTAGTCGATTCTCGCCATTTCACCAAATTATTTTTGTTTTTCAATACATGGCCTCTCCAAAATAAGTATTCTGGATCCGCCCCTAAATACATATATCCATTTCGTGGGTATCATACCCTCAATTTTTTAACTAATAATATGTTGCCACATCATTGAGTAAAAATGCACTTACATGCGCACTATTTATTCCCTCAAAGTGTTGGTAACTTGTTATAGCATGTTAAAAATAACTGCTATTATATTTAAGAAATAATTTATTATTTTACTAAAGAAAATCTTCTATTAAATTGTTGTTTTAGTAGCACTATCCCATGCACGATGTAGACTAAGTATTAAATTTCATCTTATAAAAACAAAATAAACTATTAAAATTAACAAAGATTGAGAAAATAAAATAAAAAAACAAAATAAATAATTTATTGGTTATTTCTTAACGGATATATTTTAATTTCAACCCCATAATAGCATTTGATATAAATTTTCTCATTAGCCAAAAAAATACTAGCAATTTTATTTTGCAATAATAAAAACTAAAGTATAAAAAATTAAGTTGTTTAACATTATAAGTCATTAATAAAATTAAACATCAAATTAGTTTCATCACATTAAAATAACTAAAATATGAAAAACTAATAAAAATAAGTTTTGTTTAATTTATAAATTAATAATACTTTTAAATTTATATAATTATAAATTTACACATTATAAAGAAATGGGATGAACCATGCCTATTGTAATTCATATATTAATGTTGTGATACTACATCTAATCCAAGGGTCATTGTCAAATATTAACATCTATGGGTGGAGAATAAAGTGGAGGAATGATACCCATAAGGGCACTGTAGAGGCTCTCATTTCTTTGATGATTTGATTATAAACTTATTTAGAATTATAAATTTGAAATCTGCAGGTATTCTGATCCCAATCTTGTTTTTGTTTGGCAATGTTGACATGTAGAACAAGTCAGGCTCAAGTCTTGCTATATGAAATAACTCTTTTGGTTTAGTTTACGCTTTCAGGTCCTTGTTTTGAATGTTAAAGTACATTGATTGTAGATGTCTATTTGGTATGTGTTCTGGATATTCAAAGTAATATTTTGTCTAGTTGTAAGTGTTTTGGTATATGTTCAAAATCGTCGAAGAAATATTTTGGAATATTGTTATCATTATATTATAATGATAAATGCTCATTTGCTTTCATTTTCATCGTTATGATGTTTTTTCTTACAAGAATAATGACAAATTAATGCACATATTCAGGACAATTTATGTCGTCATGAAAGTAAACAATCAAATCGTGTTCACTCAATTGTTACAGCTTTAAGTGTCACATAAGTATTTCAAATTTGTCACTCTAATAAATTATGACAACTTGTTTCATCACACAATACTTTGAACTTGTCACTTAAACTAAATTATTTATGATGATTGACTTGTCACCATATAAACTTATCTAATGACAATGGATTTTATCACCATATGTATCCCTTAAATCATCATTGAACATATATCTTTTAGGGATAAATTTTTTTTACCTCCTAAAGTATCACGAAACTTTGACTTTACCTCCTAAACTTTTTTTTCTTTAAAGTTGCCTCCTGAAATTTGCGTCTTTCTGAGTTTGCCTCCTAAAGTACAACTCAGGCCAAAAAGTTGCCGGATGCCGCTCACGTGACTTACACGCGAGGGCAGGAGCGTCTTTTCTCTTTTTCAGATTTTTTGTTACCTCCTCAACAATCTCATTTTTTTGACTTTGACTCCTAAAATATTTTTCTATCAAATTGCCTTCTCATGTACGATTTTATTTTAAAATTGCCTCCTCGGGACAGTTTTTGGGCCAAAAAATAAAAATAATAATCAAATACCGATGGAATTTACCTAATGAATGATGCCCTAGGTAAATACTACTACTACTACTACTACTACTACTACTACTACTACTACTACTACTACTACTACTACTACTACTACTACTAATAATAATAATAATAATAATAATATATTACTTATATTTTTAAATATAAATAATATAATTTTTAATCCATATAACATAATTATAATACACTTTTAAATACTACTACTAGCACTACTAGTACAACTACTACTATTACTAATAGTAGTAGTAGGAATAATAATAATAATAATAATAATAATAATAATAATAATAATAATAATAATAATAATAATTCTGAAATGTAATTTATAATTTTAACTAATATATATATATATATATATATATATATATATATATATATATATATATATATATATATATATATATATATAATATGACTATTTTCGCAATAACAATAACAATTCTTGTATCTTTTTTTTATTTCTTATTTATTTGTTGATATATAATATTACTTGCAATATATATATATATATATATATATATATATATATATATATATATATAAAATACATATAATATAATTATAATACACTTTAAAACTATAATATATAATAATATAATACAAGTAATACTAGTTCAACACATATAATTTAAGCCACAGGGTGAAGGTACGTACGAATTTAGCTCTTAAGCAGGTACTTAGCAACCCAAATGTATCCGAAAGATTGGTAAAGTGGGCCATAGAATTAAGCGAGTACAATGTTGTATACGAACCAATGGTATCTATCAAAGCGCATGTGTTGGCGGATTTTTTGCAGGAGATGGTATGTCCATCTGATTCAAGTGATGAGGCGAAATCATGGACGTTATATACTAATGGTTCAACTATGGTATCTGGAGCCGGGCTGGGAATTGTGTTAACCAGTCCGGAGGGAGAAAATTTGGAGTTCGCGATTAAGCTAGGGTATAAGGTCTCTAATAATGAGGCCGAGTATGAGGCTGTGCTGCAAGGTATCAAAATGGCGGGCGATCTCGGAGCAAGGAAGGTTTGGGCGAACATGGATTCTCAGTTGATAGCTCAACAGTTTGATGGTTCCTTTGAGGCTAAGGAGGAACGAATGGGGGTATATTTGAACAAATTGTGAGAGGAGGCCGCACATTTTGAAGAGTTCAAACTGGAGCATTTGCCGTGAGTTGAAAACACTCGGGCGGATCAGCTCGCTCGGATGGCGGGAGCACTGGGACTTGTGATACTCGAAAAATCACGCTGATGGAATTGCGTCATAGCAGTGTGGAGAAAGGGAAGGAGATTATGGAGCTCGAAATCAAGGATGACTGGCGTACACCTATCTGGGATGTTTTTGTTAAAGCAAAGGAGGGTGCAGAGAGGCTGACAACAAAGGATATTAAGACAGCGGCTCGTTTTTGTGTGATAAAAGAGGAATTGTATAAGAGGTCGCGCTTCGGACCTTTCCTAAAGTGCTTGGCTAAAGAGTAGGGGTTAGAAGTGTTTGATCGAAGATTTCTCGACGCTCTAGAAATCGTCTCCGCAATAGTACGGAGTCGACTTTAGGTGCGGTGAGTTGTCCCGGGTCGTGTCTCTCGAGGATGGATGTGATCGGCTTTCGGTTTTCTTTATCGTTCTTATCGTCGGTTTTACTTAATCTAACTTAACCCTAGAAAGCGATAATCATTTTTCGGTTTCTATAACTAAGATTGAAATTGAAAATTAAGATTTAAAAACATTAAAACATTTTAAAGGAAATTAAAGCTTGTATTAAAAACGATTAATTAACTTATTAAAAACTTAATTATTTGAAATTAGTAAAATGGAGGGAAAATTAAAGTCAACTTATTTGAATAAGTCAACATAAGTACTTAACATTAATTAAGGGTTTTAAAGGAAGATCTTTAACAACTTATACTAAATTAGAAATTGATTGCAACTTAATAACTTAAAAGCATAAGTTCATAAGCTAGGAAGCTAGAAAATAAAGATTGAAAGTTTGACGATCAAGAGAAACACTAAACTAATGATCCATAATACAACACAATATTAAAAAGGAATAACATGAAAACAAGACTAGATTATAGAAGGATATTACCAAATGTAAGTTATTACAAAAGCTTGAAGGAGGAGCTTGAAAGCTGGATTATTCTTCACAAAAGATAGCTCGAAACGAAGCTTGAACATTAACTAGCTAAGATCTAAACTTAACTAATCTATAACTAATAACTAGAATTTTTAGGAATTAAAAATGAGCAACATATGAAAAACTGCAGAAAATTCTGGTTTTGGGCAGCTTCCTTGGAGAAAAAGCTATCAGGACAAGTTGTCCCCTTGAAATGACGTATGATTGCTAATATCTTCAGAAAACTGCTTTTCAGTTGATCGACTGAGAAAAAGCAGTCGATCGACTGGCAATCGATCGGCCTTGTCGGCAGTCGATTGACTGCTCCGTCAAAATTGGCCTGAAGCCCTGTAATTCAGTCGATCTTGGAGGCACCAGTCGATCGATGGCAGTCGATCGGCCAAGTAGGCAGTCGATCGACTGCCATGTCAAAAACCTCAAAACTCGCTGGAATCCAGTCGATTTTAGCTGGATCAGTCGATCGACTTCAAGGTCAGTCGATCGACTGATCATTCAGTCGGTCGACTGGATTCCAGCGCCCGGCTCGATTTCTCGTTCTTTTCGCGTCCGACGGCTTGTCGAACCTCGTCCGCTGCGCTTCCTTGCTTTATCCGTCCATTCCCGAGTCGAGTATCGACGATCCCAAACGAGCGTGGGCCCCGCTTGGACGTCCTACGGCCAAGAAAAATGGAAACGTGAAAAACTACGAAAATTAATAACAAAACGTACAAAAACTAAGAAAATCTCGAAATACGAAAAACGACCAACCCGACTCCTAAAGCAACAAAAAGCAAGCGAAAAACACGCAACGTGAAACAAAGACGATAATGAAAATATGTACAAAAAGATGGAAATCAATAAAAGAGATACATGAGGGGTATTGTGGCGATCATGCAAAGGGAAAAGCATTGGTTGGCATAACATTGCGTGCTGGCTTCTTTTGGCCAGGAATGAAAGGTATGGCTAGCGACTTGGTGAGAACATGTAAGAAGTTCCAGATGCATGCTCCGGTTATTCATATACCGGCCGAGGAGATGATGGTTATGAGCTCGCCGTGCCCATTTGCACAATGGGGTATTGATATTGTGGGTCCTTTTCCAAAGACTCCGGGCAATAAAGAAAATTTGGTGGTAGCAATTGATTATTTCACGAAGTAGGTGGAGGCCGAAGAGGTCACGGGAATAAGCGAGCAGCATATGATGGATTTTATTTTTAACAATATATTTTACAGGTTCGGTGTACCATGAGTATTGGTATCTGACAATGGAACCCAGCTCAATGGCCGGAAAATTCAAAATTGGTGTAAGGAGATGGGGATGAAGCAACGATTTGCTTCTGTGGCACATCCCCAAACTAATGGGCAAGTGGAGGTTACCAACCGTATTATTGTGTAGGGTCTCAAGACAATTGTAAAAGGCAGGAGGGCTTTGGGAAGAGGAGCTCACGTCGGTCTTGTGGGCTTACCGAACAACTCCCAGAACTTCTACGGGGGAGTCGCCATTTAGTTTGGTTTATAGGATGGATGCGGTCATTCCGGAAGAAATAGTAGGTGGATCGCAGTGTTTGCTAGCTTTCAATGTGGAGGAGAATGAGAGGCTAGCTTGGGGAGCAATCGAAACGACTAATGAGATACGCGATAAGGCTGCGGCTCGAGTTGAGCATTATAAACAAAAGATACAGGCTGCTTTTAACAAATGGGTCAAGCATCGCTGTTTTCAGGTCGGCGACCTCTATTGGAGGCGGGCTGATGCATTGCGTATGACTAGGAAGTTGGAACCGAATTGGGTTGGGCCATTCAAGGTGGTAAAGGTATTGCAGGGAGAGCGAATATACTTGAAGATGCATGTGGAAAAATCCTACCTAGGAGCTGGAATGTGTGTCACTTGAAGAAATATTATGCCTAGAGGGCGGTTATGGTGTTTATGTGACTATGGTGGGAGAAGGAAACCCTGGTTCGGGGTGGACTTCTATCGTATCTATCTCGGTTATGGTATTTTTATAATTATGATGGGAGAAGGAAACCCTGGTTCGGGGCGGACTTCTCTCGTAGCTATCTCGGTTATGGTGTTTATGTAATTATGGTGGGAGAAGGAAACCCTGATTCGGGGTGTATTTCTCTTGTATCTATTTTAGATATGGTGTTTTTACCCTTTGGGGCGGATATGGTGTTTTACCCATCGGGGCGGGCTGATAAATAAAATTTGACGAACTACTTTCATGTTTTTTCTTTTTAATATGGTTAAAAGGTGTGACTGTTGTTTTATATATTTGGGAAGGATATGTTTGACTTACATATCTTTCTTGACTGATATGCTATATTATGGATGTGTGTCTTTGCAAGCTAATATGTTTACTCTTTATATACGAGCTTGCTTTAGCTCCAAGGGGTTATTGGTGATTCATGGTTTGATTATTTCTTGGATCTCAAGGGGTGAAGTATGATGGGTTGCAATTTCGTGCGATCTATACTAATTTATGGGTTTACTTTGTATATGGTTTATGGTTTGGTTTTTATGGTTCAAAGTGCAAGTTCATATATGGTTGGAATTGACGAGCTATGCATATAGTAAATAGAAATGGAAGTGCACACAAGTAAACATTGTTCATACATGGTGCGAGCATGAATACAGGTTTTTAAATCAAAAAAGGGGCAGCAAGCTTTCAGGTTGCGCTTGGTCCGGAAGCAGGAACCATATCCTCTAAAGGCGTATCTAACTCGACGGAGAGCTTGGCTGACAGTACAACTCGACCTTGGCAGGATAACCACCATTCAGCGTCAATCAGTTGGTTCATGTCGCCTTTGAAGGTGCTGAAAGGGGGAAGCTTGTCGATAATGGCTGGCACGTCGGGGTTATATGTACAACTCAGGGCCGCGACCTCTTCTTTGATTATTCCAGCGGCCTTGAAAACCCACTCTTGAGCACCACCAGCTATCTTACCGAAGTATATGGAGGACTTCTTATATGCCTTCAGCATTTCCTCCCGGTAAGCGCCGACGAACTTCTTACCTGCTACGCTCGTAAGGAAGGTCCGCCGACCTTCAGCCACACCTTGCTCATGCACCACCTGATTTTGCTCCCAAAGCTTCTGATTTTGCGCCTTGAACTCTCCTACTTGTTTTTGCGCATCATTGATCTCAGTGCCCAAACGAGCTGTTTCATCCTTCAGGTTGTTCACCTTGCTCTTCAGGATCAATATCTCCTCTTCACGAGCTTTCAGCAGTTGGTTCGCACCATCCAACTCTCCTTGCATCAGCGATAGCTGTCGCGTTTGTTGTTCAGTCTGTGCGGTCAGCTCATCGCATGTTTTTTGGAGATCGCTCTCCATGGACCGCGCCATCAACTCCTCGGAAAGCTTGGAGACCAGGTGGCTCAGCTGCACCACAACATTTTATAAGGGTTTACAAATGATTATCTAATAAGAGGAAGGGTTTTCGGAATTTACTTATTTTATTATTCGCTCGTCCAGGAAGGTCTTGATCTCTCTGGCATTGTCACACTGGGATATTCCCTTGCCCGGGTCTAGAGAGCTTGAAGAGGTCGCAATATATGTTTTGCGGAGGTGACGACATTTTTGGATGGGAGAGCTCGGACTCTTGACTACAAGCTTAAGGGGACGTTTCCCTTTGCCTTTTGAAGACCTTTGCACTGGCTGTACCTCCTCTAGGCCGTCCTCTTCTTGATCGGCCTCTGTTCCAAAGGCCTGGTTTATCACTTCATCCACATTGATTAGAGGAGGCGTTGGGACAACAGCGGGCTGTGGCGTAGGTAGCTCCGTGACTTCCTCAGAGCTCGGCGATGCAAACCTCTTGACAAATGCAACTACAATAGCAGAGGGGTGTTATTATTCGATTTTAATAATGGATAATGTAGAATTATAAGACTTGGAAAACCTACCGAACTCTAATTCAGTAAGGGCAAGATCCGGGTCGCCTGGGCGAGAGTCGATGCCCACATATCTGAAAACTTTTGACCGTCTGGTGAGTAACACCACGTCAAAGGGGCGCTTACTCCATTCCGCGAGCTGGTCAGGGTATTTCTTATACAGAGTGGGAAAATGTTTGGGGCTGGGAGGATTGGATTGTTTTTTGGTATGGTATTGCAGCTCGGTTAAGAAAGGCCATTCCTCAGTATTATGTACAAAGAAAAAATTTCTCTTCCACTCAGGAACTTTATTTGAAGGGTTCACTAAGAAGAGAGCTTTGCCAGTGCGAGTGGAAAGGTAAAAGAAATGGTTCTGGTATTTTATTTGAAAACAAAAATGGAAAAATCCTGGGTCGGGTTGAGCATTATAATATTTACATAATATGATATAGCCCGCTAGATATTTCATGGAATTGGGGGTCAATTGTAAAAGGGGGATCTTGTATAAGAGGGAGATTTCAATATAAAAGTGGTGTGGGGGGAATCTAAACCCTGCCCTAAGCAGCTCGTTAAAAAGGGTTATATGGTTTGGAGATGGTTTCGTGGGGTCTAAATGGAGGATGTCAGGAAGGACCATTTGAGCGGTCGCTGGGAGGTTAAGGGGTTGTTTGAATTCATCAAGTTTCTCCGGGTCGGGGAGTAACCAGTAATTGTCCTTGATTTATTTAGTTAAGAGGGGTGAAGGAGGTATATCGGTAGCATTTATGGAGCAAGCTAAGATCACTGGGTTTTCCAGAAAGTGCTCGCAAGATGCTGGGTTCATATGTTTAATCACAGGAATGCCCTCTGGTATATTCGTAAGGGCTAAGGGGGCGGAGGAAGGATCTTCGGGTATGTTTCCTAGAGAGGCTTGGGCGTCGACATGAACCCCATTTGAGCTTCTATATCCGACCAACTAATGTCGCCTTCTGGCTCATCATGGAGGCCGGAGGGGGGAGAAGGGGGCTGTTTTCGTCTCCTAGTAAAAACGTAGGGGTTCACGGTGGGATTCGAATCGGGGGAGAGGCTGGGATTTTGGAAATTAGGGTTGGAGGATGCTAATTTCATCATCAATTAAAAAATACAGGGGGAGGGTAACAACACAATATACAACAACTCAGCAGATGCAACACATATATGGTAGCAAAATTAAATTATTGAAAAAGGAAGGTTTAGAAGACTTACACATTTTTGGTATCTTGGAGGTCGGTGATGAGCGGTGAGCTGTTGATAATTTTCAGAAAACTTGAAATATACGAACTGTGTTGCAGAGTAAAAATGGCGATAGTTTGTAAGTGTTTTTGGATAAAGTGCTGAGTGAGGGGAGATGGAGGGGTTTTGTGTATGGGGCGGCGTAAAAGTAGATGGGACAGGTAGGAGTGGGAAAGTTGGTAGGGTTTCAAGGAATGTTTTGGGCACACCGTGTTTATTATACCACGAGAAAATAGGGGAGTGACACGTGCCCGACATGTTGTCAGATTGCATTTAATGAAACTTACAGGGGATGGGATAGGAAAAGGAAAGCGTGTTTTGAATTTTTGAGTTATTTATGATTACATTTTCTTGGGTTGTTGTTCTCGGTTATAGCTGGAGGTCGAGTGGAAGGGGCCTTGGGGTTGTTAGGTCATCAGGTATGGGGACTTGACCTGGGGACTCGCGGATTTCTTTGAGAGAATTCTTCTTGGAGGATGAGCGAGCTCAGCGAACTGACCTTTTGGAGGTCACGGCTTTATGTGGTAATTCTTATGGGATGATTGATATTAAAGCTTGGTATGTCGAGGTGGGTTTATTTTATAATATAGTTTGGTAAGTTGAACATGGAGAATTAATGTTTTTGATGGTTGTAATCTTTTAATGCTCTATTTTACATGTCCTACCTGATTTCATACCCTAATAAGCTAGAACATGGGGGACTAGCATATACAACACTAAAAATCAATGCTTGATATTTATGGTAAGCGACCTCATTTCTCAAGGAGCATATCTTCTGGGTTGTTAGCGAGCTGGTTGGTTATTTCGGGAAGCTGAGCGAGCTGGTTTTTAGAGTAGCGACCTGAAGTATGAGGATGAGTTCTCATATAGGGTCGCGACCTCTTATGTTTTATGTTTTGGGCGTTAACTGTGGAGCTCGGCCATGGGCTTTATAAATATCGGGCCCAAATGGGCTTATATGGATGGTCTATGGGGTCCCGGCGGACTATATGGAAAGAATAATAGGCCCAGGCCTATTCTGGTAATTTAATGGGAGACTTATTTTTTATGGGAACTTAGCATATAGGAGGAATCCTAATTCTAAGTCGGTTATGGTATTTATGGAATTGTGGTGGGAAAAGGAAACCCTGTCTTGGGGACACTTCTATTGTCTCTATAAAATGGGTGCATACTTCACGGTATTCTGAGGTTGTTTAATTGTGATTTGGGCTCTCTAAAATTATCTCTTGCTTTATCTAATTTAAGCATCGGAGGACCTTCACGGGTCTGATCACCGACTCGACTGAAGGTGCTATTTTGCAGGACCGGCAAGGTTGTCAGGAGGATCGTCGAAGGCTTGGCAGGTCGCTGTGACGTATTTGAAATCTATTTCAGGTCGCTGATCTCAGATTTGAGGTTAGTACCCCATATTCTTGGTAACCAATCTTTTTGGTTTTATCACAATGAATCATTTTTATTTTAATTATTATGACACTGGTCATTAGTTGGTTCATCAAAACCTAGCTAAATTTTGTAGTAACACTTTTTTCCTTAATACGACATAAAATATCCAAGTTGGCATGCATGTCGAGTTAGGTTAATGAGACGATGCCGAGCTCTTATGGTCTGAAATGGTATTTATGTTTATAAAATAGTTCGACTGGGAGAGCTGGGTTTTATGTTTATGGTATGGCCTCGACAGGCTGGTATGGATGGTATAGTATGGGCCCCGATGGGTTGAAGGTACGACTTTTTGAGGCTGCTACCATTAATAGACAACCCACACCTATATGTTCGGTCATTTGTTTTAGCCCAGGGTAAAGGCGAGGGTTGCAGGTCGAACATAACGACGCACTGATGATTCGGGTAGAGGTGGTTGGATATGATGTTGGAAGGGTGTTAGAGGATAATTGGAGCTCGGTTAATATCTTATATCAGGAATTCTTAGAACAGATGAACCTTAAAGTAAAAATAAATGAAGTACATACACCGATATATGCTTTCAATGGAGCACAGGTCATCACAGAAGGAGAAGTAGTTTTACTAGTTGTTTGGGGAAGTGGCGACGAACGCGTGGAGAAGAATATAAATTTTCTAGTAATAAATGGCTAACTCAGCCTACACCATCATATTTGGATGACCTACACTCAATGAGCTTCAAGCTACTACATCCACATACCACATGAGTTTAAACTATTCGGCAAGAGATAAGTTCAGATAGTTAATATCAGACCAGCAGGTAGCACAATCTTTCTACCTGATAACAGTAAGGAAAGGGAGGAGTAAAGGGAAATGAGAGAAAAACAGTGAGATATAAGAGGAGATACTGAGTTCCAAAAAGTTGAGGGAGGAAGATAATTTTGTCCGACCTCATGAAGAACTTGTGGAGATTGAGTTGGAGGATGGTAAGCAGGGGTATACAATAATGATAGGTAGCCCTTTGTCAAATAGCATAAAGGTGGAGCTTGTCGCCATATGAGAGAATTCCAAGATATATTTAATTTTGGAGATAACGATTTACTAGGTGTAGCTCTCGTGGTCGCACAACATCACTTAAATGCAGATTCATGGGTGAGACGAATACGGTAGAAAAAGAGATATTTTAGGGTATAATTGGACAAGGTGATAGAGGAAGCGGTACATGAGCTGCTAAAAGCAGGTCATATCTGGGACTTCTAATTGCCGAAGTGTTTGTCCAATGTGGTTATGGTGCCAAATCCATGAAGTAAGTTGTGGATGTGTGTCGATTTCTGCAAGCTGAACAAGGCTTGTCCAAAAGATCATTATCCGCTGCCACGTATTGACCAACTGGTGGATTTAACATTGGGGTGCAAGCTATTGAGCATGATGGACGCATCCTAGGGATACTATCAAATCCCATTGTCAAAGGGAGATCAACCTAAGGTGAGCTTTGTCACCTCAACAGGTAAGTATTATTATGTTTCCATGCCATTTGGGTTCAAAAATTCAAGGGCGACCTACCAAAGGTTGGTGGATAAGATGTTTAAAGAATTGTTAGGGTCGATCCTGGAGGTCTACATGGATGACATATTAGTGAAGAGTAAAAAGGCGCAATCTCGCGTGAAGGATTAGAAGAAGACCTTTACATCATTGAGGCAGTATGGGATGAAGTTCAATCCTAAAACGTGTTCCTTTGAGGTTGGATCAGGAAATTTTTTAGGATACATGGTGACAAAAGAGGTATAGAGGTGAATCCAGAGAAGGTGCGGGTTTTGATGGAGATTCTCCAACCTTGAACTGTGAGTGAGGTGAAAGTATTAACAAGTTGCATATCAAGTCTTAGCTGATTTATTTCTTAGTCGGTTGAGAAGGATCTTCCTTTCTTTAAAACTCTGAGCAAAGGGTATAAGTTTGAATAGAAAGAGGAAGCAGCGGAGGCCTTTGAAAACTAAAGAAGTACTTAACAAAGATTTCACTATTGAAAATACACATACCAGGAGAGGATCTGATCCTATATATATATATATATATCAGTTGGGGAGGTTGCAGTAAGTTCAGTACTGATTAAAGAGAAAGCTGCCAGGCAGAGGCATACTTATTACATAAGGAGGATGTTGAGAGGTGCTGAGTAGAATTATTCGGAGTTGGAGAAAGGAGGATTCGCATTGATCTACACGGTGAGGAAATCGAGACCTTATTTTCTGAGTCACCGGACTTAGGTGAGGACCAATCTGGAACTTAAACAAGTACTAAGTAAACCAAACCTATCCAGGATATTGGTGAAGTAGGAAGTAGAGCTCAGTGAATATGACATGGAATATGAGTCGAGGACAACTATTAAAGCCCAGATATTAGCTGATTTCTTACAGGAAATGACGCATTCAAAAGAATAGGAGGTTGAGAAGAAGGCATGTTTATTGCACGTAGGATGGGTGCAATAACCATGCCTTCTTCTAAATATGAGGAAGTCATATTTATTGCACGTAGGAGTCTCTTTTCACATATTCAGAGAGAGAGAGAGAGATTGAGATCTTCTGAGTTAAGTCTGATTAAAAAAAATGAAAAATGGCAAATATAGAGATTGATGGGTTGTTGAAGGAGGTGGAGTCCGGTGTGCGCATCCCCAAGACAAAGACCGAGTGCACCCTGGGCCCCGCCTCCTGGTCAGTGCCGATGCTCGAGAAGCTCCTTGTCGCCGGCATGAACGTTGCTAGGTTCAACTTCTCACATGGGACCCACCAAGGGCCCGAAGATTTGAACTAATTTCTTGAAGGAAGGTAAACCTATTCAACTAAAGGAAGGCCGCAAAATCACTGTAACCACTGATTACATCATCAAAGGAGACGAAGAAACCATCTCAATGAGCTACAAGAAACTGTCGGTTGACTTGAAACCCGGAAACACGATTCTGTGCACGGACGGTACGATCACGCTTACCATTTTTTCGTGCGGCCCTAATGGTGGTACCGTAAGATTCCATTGTGAGAACACGGGTATGTTGCGTGAGAGGAAGAATGTCAATCTCCCTGGCGTTGTTGTCGATCTTCCGACACTTACGGACAAGGAAAAGGAGGATATTCTTGAGTGGGGTGTTCCTAATAATATCGATATGATTGCTTTATCGTTTGTCCGTAAGGGGTCCGATCTTGTGAATGTGAGGAATGTTCTTGGCCCTCACGCCAAGCGCATACAGTTAATGTCAAAGGTCGAGAACCAAGAGGGAGTGATCAACTTCGACGAGGTCCTACGCGAAACCGACTCGTTCATGGTCGCCCGTGGCGACCTCGGTATGGAAATCCCAGTCGAGAAGATATTCTTGGCCCAGAATATGATGATCTACAAGTGCAACCTCGCCGGAAAGCCCGTCGTAACCGCCACCCAGATGCTCGAGTCCATGATTAAGTCCCCGCGGCCCACCCGCACTGAGGCCACCGACGTCGCCAACGCCGTCCTCGACGAGACCGACTGCATAATGCTGAGCGGTGAGAGTGCCGCAGGGGCATATCCGGAACTCTCCGCCAGAATCATGGCCTGCGTATGCATCGAGGTCGAGTCGTCCCTCGATTACGGCGCCATCTTCAAGTCGATGATCAAGTTGATCCCGCTCCCGATGAGCCCGCTGGAGTCATTAGCCTCGTCTGCGGTGCGGACTGCCAACAAGTCAAAGGCGAAGCTCATCGTTGTGATGACACGTGGTGGGAGCACGGCAAAGCTGGTGGTCAAGTACCGGTCGGCGGTGCCGATACTGTCGGTGGTCGTGCCGATTTTGACGATGGACTCGTTCGATTGGTTGATTAGTGATGAGACGCCGGTGAGGCAGAGCTTGGTGTACCGCGGGTTGATCCCGGTCCTAGCGGGGGGGCCACCAAGGCGACGGATGCGGAGTCGACCGAGGTCATCTTGGAGGGCGCATTGAGGCTCGCGACTATGCCAGGCTGGCGATGCCATTGTGGCGCTGCATCGCGTCGGGGCTGCGTCGGTTATTAAGATTTACGTCGTTAAATAATAAGATTTTTTATTTTATTTTATTGTCTGGCTCTTAATAATGTATCTTTGAAAGATTTGTGGTTTGTTGCTTCATGATGAACAATGTTATGTGGTGTTATGTTATTAAATATGTTGCATTAATTAGTATTGCACGTAGGATGGGTAGACCATGTTAAGTGGCGTAGGGCTAGGAATTGTTTTAACTAGCCCAGGAGGAGAAGACTTAGACTTTGTAGTGAAATTTGGGTTCAAAGCCTCAAATAATGAAGCTGAGTATGAGGCGTTACTACAAGGAATCAAAATGGCAAGCAACCTGGGGGTAAGATGGTGAAAGGCACATATATAGACTCCCAGCTGGTAGCTCGCCATTATGTTGGGTCTTTTGAGGTACGGGAGGAACACATGAAAGAGTATTTGGGGAAATTAAGAAGGGGTGGCTCAATTCGAGGAATTCAATTTATAACATCTACCGCAAGCTGGAATTATAAGGGAAAATCAGCTCGCTAAGAGGGCAGGAGCCTTTGGGGACTACAGCACGAGTACTGTTAGTTTGATGGAACTGCCTAATAGTTGTTTGGATCAAGGAGGTGAGATAATGGAGATAGAGGAAATGGAGGATTGGCGAGCACCAATACGGAAGGTTATTAACAAAGTAGGAGAGGATAATACGCAATTATCCACTGACGAGGCCAGGATATCAGCTCGATTCTACTTGATGAATGGGCACATGTACAAGAGGTCTCACTTTGGGCCATATCTGAAGTGTTTATGACTGGAAGAAGGGTTCGGAGTACTGTGAGAGATACATAAAAGGGTACTTTGGAGATCCTGCGAAAAGCAGCGCCTTGGTCGAGATGGACTTACGGGCTGGATTCTTTTTTCTGGGAATGAAGTAAATGGTAGGAGGACTCGTGATGACTTGCAAGAAATGTTAGATGCACACACCAATAATCCGTGTACCGTGAGAGGATATGGTGTTGATGAGCTCGCCCAACCCGTTCGCACAATGGGAGATTGATATCGTAGGACCGCTGCAAAATACATCTTGCAAGAAGATGTGCCTTGTGGTCGTGGTTGAGTACTTCATAAAGTGGGTGGAGGTCGAGGCTGTGACCAACATAGCCAAATAGACAATGATCAATTTTATCTTTAACAGTATTTTTGTAGGTATGGCGTGCTGCGGGTGCTAGTCTCGGATAAAGACACGCAATTCAATGGGCACATGATTCAGGAATGGTGCAAGATAATGAGGATAAATCAGAGATTTGCTTCAGTGGCTCCTTCCCAACCTAATGGACAGGTCGAGGTTACTAATAAAATTATAGTGCAAGGAATAAATTCGAGGCTAGATAAAGTGGAAGGATTATGGCTTGAAGAACTAGCATCAGTTCTATGGGCTTATAGTACAACCCCAAGAACTACTACAGGGGAGTCACCTTTTAGTCCAGTTTAGGTCATGGAAGTTGTCATTCCAACAGAGAGCAAGAGAATCACATCGCCTATCTATTTTCGATCCAGAAGAGAATGAAAGATTTTCTAGAGGATCACTCGTATTTCACTATGATTATCTATTTTTTTTCCTATTTTGAGTTCTCATGTTAGAATTAGAAATTCGTCTTCCAACTTATCCCAAAAATGGGCGTCGTGGAAAAATATAAATAAAATTGAAAGTAAAGTGATTGAAAAGAGGAACGAAAAAAGAATTAGGTTCGAATGTCATGTATACAAAATTTCACTAAAAAAATATAAAATACTGACGACAATTTCCATCGAGAATCCATATTTACCGTCAATAATGTTTCGACCATATGTTGATGTCATGGCCTGTTAAGACACCCAACAACCAATCATTCATAGCCCATAGGCGATGGACCGCCAATGGTCAATGACCGTTAGAAAATGTAGGTGGGTTTGATACCATCGTCAAACGTCGGCGGCATGCTGGCCGTTGGCATTATCATTTTTAAAAAAAATGTGTTGATGCCCATTATGTCGTCGGTATTTTAATTATTTTTAAGTATTTTTTTTACTTTTTATATTTTTTTACCTGTTAAAAAATTAAAAAAAATTAAAATTAAAAAATATAATTCTCTAATTTCAAGTATTTCTGAAATTAATATACGATTTATAATGTCAATTATTTTGCATATAGATTCATAAAAATATAAATGTCTTAATATATAAGTTCGTGTTACGATGGAGGAGGCTGGTCATGAGGCTGAGGGGGATGCTTAGGCTACAGTCCGAGCATGCGGGCAATCACCATGGTGACCCTATCTTCCACCTGATTTTGGAGTTAACCAGCTAACTATACATTTGATTAAGCATGCTCCTCGCAAGCTCTGTTAAGACCGCTCGAATGCCTCTTTTTGACTATCGAGCTTCTCATGATAGGTCTTGAGCTATGTATGGAGATGCGTGATCACACGGCTGTCGGGATGTGAGGAAGAGCTTCCGTTCTTCGGAATCTTCGAAGCCACCATGTTCCAAAGCATCCAGTGCAAAAATGTCAACAATTATTCATCATGACAACGCCTAGATAGACCTCGTCCTCATTAACATCCATGTCCGGGTCCTGTGACGCCTCACGTCTCCCATTCAAACATCTCTGAAACTGCACCTTAAGTATTATAGTTGATATAACCTTAATTTTTATTAAAAATAAAATACCGACACACACACACACACACTTATAGATGTCTGTTGTAATATGGGCTAAGTAAAATGTGTCGCCGGCTCTCTAGTATAGAGTCAAAATGGAGTGGGTTCCGTATCGCTTTCCTCATATTGTAAATAAATTTACCTTAATTATCGAATATTAATTAATTACAAGGTAAATTTACAAACATAATCATAAATTTACTTACGAGATGATGTGCATGACCAATCAAAAATCGAGACCCGCCTTTTTTGCTTCGGTATCCCAGTACCAAGGTCGTGGGCTTGCTCATCCTGTTAAAATAATTCATACAAATAAATGACATATATAGGAATAACTTAAGAATCGATAATTTAAAATTACAATTCAAAACACAATTCACCGCTACTTTTAAAAACCCACCACCACCTTTCAAAACTTTTTAAAATTCATTATGTAGAGACAAAACCTCCCGTCTATTACCGTACATCACATTATCACCAATATCACCACAACACCAATCGATAACAATACCAAGTATAATCACAAAACCAAGTAATTGCGATACAAATAAATTCACTAATATTCATACAAATAAACTACATAAAAATAATTCAAGAATTCATTATTTAAAATAAAATTCAAAGCACAACATTAACCTCCACTTTTAAAAACCATCACCACATTTCAAGAATTCTTAAAATCCATTAATGCAGGGACAAAACCTCACGATCGGCACCATACACCACTCCATCACCGACATCACCACAACACCACCCAAAATTCAAGTAAGAACACAAAATCAAACAATCGCAACATAAATAAATTCAGAAATATTCATACAAATAAATGACATAGAAATAGTCTAAGAATCCGTTATTTAAAATCAATTCAAAACACAACATTCACCACTACTTTTAAAATACCACCACCACTTTGTAAATTTTATAATTAGAGGGACAAATTTTCTCGTCTGACGTCGTACACAATGTTATCAATGACATTACCACAACAACAACCAATAACAACAAAGCCAAATAATTGCAACACAAATAAATCCACAAATATCCATAAAAATAAATGACGTCGAAATAATTAAAGAATCCGTTATTTAAAATTATAATTCAAAACATAACATTCACCGCCACTTTTAAAAAAACACCACCACATTTCAAAATATCTTAAAATCCGTTATTAGAGGGATAAAACCTTCCACTCGATATTGTACACCACGTCATCACCGACGTCACCACAACCAACAAATAATAATACCAAGTACAATCACAAAGCCAAATAATTGCAACACAAATAAATTGACAAATATTAATACAAATAAATGACATAAATAATTCAAGAATTTGTTATTTAAAATCACAATTCAAAGCACAACATTCACCACCACAACATCAACCAATAATAATACCAAGCACAATCAAAAAATCAAACAATCACAACACATATAAATTCAAAAATATTCATAAAAACAAACGACATGGAAATAATTTAAAATCACAAATCAAAGCACAACATTCACCACCACTTTCAAAAAACACCACCTCATTTCAAGACTTTTTGGAATTCATTATTTGAGGGGAAAAAACTTCCGGCCGACGCCGTACACCGCGTCATCAACGACGTTACCCCAACCCTAACCGATAAGAACTCCAAGTATAATCAAGAAACCAAACAATTGCAGCCCAAATAAATCCACATATATTCATACAAATAAATAACACATATCAGTATACAACATTCACCACCACTTTACTAAACCACCACACTTTTCAAGACATTTTAAAACCCGTTATTAAATGGATAAGATTTCCTGGTCGGTGTACACCTACATCACCACAACACTAACGAATAACAACACCAAGTACAATCACAAAAATAAACAATCGCAACACTTATATTCATACAAATAAGGACATAGAAATAACTCTAGAATATTACATATATGAAACTAGCCCTAATCATCTAATGAATATAATTCAACCCTAAATTTCAAAATTATGTTGAATTAACCCCTAAATTGACTCTAATTTCTAAAACATCCCCAAGTGACTACAATTGAACTCCATTCAACTAGTAATTATTCCTAGATTTTTAAAATTACCCTAATAAGTAAATAGTTATAATTTAACACTAATAGACTCCTAAATAAACCCTAGGTTTTGAAATCAATCCTATTTATTTTAATAATTATAACTCAACCCTAATTTTTAAAATTATGCCTAAGTAACCCTTAACTTAAACTTATTTTTATACAACCCTAAATAATTAAATAGTTACAATTGAGCTCCAATCAATCCCTAAAGTAACTCTAATATTTAAACTCAACCATGATTATCTAAATAATTAAAATTTAATCCTAAAATTTGAAATTATACCAATTAACCACAATTTCTTAAAACAAACCTAATAAACCCCTAAATAGCCTAATTATTAAACCTTAAATCCTAGTTTCATACCTTAATACCTAATTCAAAACTAAACATAAAGATAAATTGAAAATAGTTTTTTTTTTTTAAATNTTATACATACGGAAAGACAAGGGCTTTTATGTAATTTTACAAATGCTCTTAATCATTAAATGCCAAGTCAACCCCAAATATCCCCCAAACCTCAGAACCCATTTAGCCCTCAGTCCCGTTTTCTCTCCTTTCCTCTCCAAAATTCGGGAACGGCAATCAGCAATCGGCGCGGTGCCTCCGACAAACACGCGCGGCGATGGCGGCGAAAAATGGGAGGTGGCGTTCGGGCGTCGCTCTCTCTCCGGGCGGTCGTCGGCGAAAGCAACACCAGCAGCGGTGAGCAAATCGGCGGCGAAGGCTAATTGCTTATTGCCGGTAATTGCTCCTTCGGTCGTCGGCGAGCAACGACAATCAGCGCAGTGCCTCCAATAAACACGCGCGGCGATGGTGGCAAAAAACGGGAGGTGGTGTTCGGGCGTCGCTCTCTCTCCGGGCGGTCGTCGGCGAAAGCAACACCAGCAGCGGCGAGCAAATCAGTTGCGAAGGCTGATTGCTTATTGCCGGTAATTGCTCCTTCGGTCATCGGCGAGAAAATCGGCGAGCAAAGAGCAAATCGGCGAGCAAATTGCCGCAGTTCTTGGGCGATGCCGATGGGCTGGAGACCAGGCTTCTGGCATTAGGTGGGTTCACCGACACGACGACGCTCCATTGATCTCTTGGCTAACTTCTCGTTGTTGTTGGGGATCTCCGTATATTGTATTGTTTTGGTTGTGCCAAAATTGGGGAGGTGCGCGAGGATCGTTGACAGGGCAGAATATATGCCAGACCTAGTTTTGGGTAGCTCTGACCCAGAAAAATTAAATAATTTAAAGAGAAGGGTAGAATACCTCTGTCTCTACGGAAGATCTAGTTAGCCCTCCCGGTAAAACAGAATGTTGGGAAGGGATGGTTATCACTTGAGATCCCTGACTTAGCCCCCTTCAAGGACACTAAGGGTTCGGAGATCATACCCAACTGAAGCCCCAGGGATGGAGTTTAACCTGACCTGGGTAAGAGACTTGGTTGGGTCTCCTGAGGAATAGAGCTCCCCCTCCTTATCGGCAAAAGTTGACCTGTTGAACAGCCGGGGGGCAAGAGGAAAGAAGAGCCGAGATATTATGAACTGGGCTAAATTGAGAAGGAAATAAGGCAGACCTGGGGGTAAGGGAGAACTGTCTCCCAGATTCCTAGTAAAGAGACAAGTGGGACCACTTGTCAGAATTTATTGCGTAATGGCCCTTGATTCGCGCCATGTGTTCCTTAGATCCCGGCTGGGGTCCCCGTTAGGAAAAACTATAAATATCTCAGCCTCAAAGCTGAGAGAGGTATGTCATTCTAACGAGCATCCTTCCCTAATTTCCTCAAAAAATGCTTACTAATTTAAGCATCGGAGAGGTTTCCACCGGAAAACCACCGGTGGTCCTTTCTAACTTTTGTTTGTGGCGTAGGTTTTGGAAGCTCTTGGGTTTTCAGGCCTTATTCAGGTGGCTCACTATTTCAGGTCGAAAAAATTGGTGCCATCTGTGGGAAATCGATCGAGATAAGGCGTGAGGATGACTTCAGACGGTTGGAAGCGAAGTTTGATAGGGGAGTTGGGTGGCACTCCGAGTTCCGCCGTGCATGCTCACGCACAACAGGCACCGGGATCATCATCGATACCAGACGCACTGGGATCGGCCATGGCAGCTCCGCCGAGCTCTACATCACCGCCTCCGAGGGGGCCTACTGTAGCACGGGGTGCCTCTCTCAATGAGTCGCTTCTAACACAGCTGTCAGAATTGATTGGCAAAGCTGTGGAGGCGGCGGTCAAGAAAAAATTTGCGGAAATGACATCGTCGCCGGCCAATACACTGCCGGCGCGGGCAGCCCCGGCGGCAGAAATAGAGCCGCTGCACGCCCGGCGTGTGGAGCGAGTTCATCAGCCAGACAGAGAAGAGCATCTTGCCACATCTGACGGCGACACGGCTAGCCAGGTTAATCCCGGCCTGGCTGAGCAGATGCAAAGCCTGCAGAAAGAGGTGCGCGAATTTAGGAAGAAGATGGTGGGTGCAGTTGCACCGCCCGCACGGCGAGGCACCCCGTTTATGGAAGAAGTCATGTGCGATGACGTCCCAGCGTCCTATCGATCCTTGGGTTTTGAATACAACGGGACGACGGATCTAGCAGACCACCTTAACTGTTTTGAGATAGCAGCGGCGCTACACAAATTTTTTGATTCGGTTATGTGCCGGGTCTTTCCAATGACCTTTACCAAGTCGGCACAGCTCTGGTTCAGCCAATTGCCGCCAAGATTTATCAGCAACTTTGATGAATTCAGCTCGGCCTTCCTACATCAGTTCACGAGTTGTAGGAAGTATCAAAAAATGCCGCTCGAGCTCTTTAGTTTAAAGCAGAAAGAGAACGAGAGCCTACGCGCCTACATCAATAGGTTCACAACAACAAAGCTGGAGGTGCCCTCGGCGTCGGAAGAGCTGCTTGTAAACGCTCTGGCGCAAGGTTTGAGGAAGGGAGAGTTCTTCCAGTCCCTGGTGGTGAGACCAGCATTGAAGTTTGGTGAACTCTTGGAGAGAGCCGAGAAGTACATCCACTTAGAGAAAGCTCTGAAGCTCAAGGATGAAGGGGAGAGGAAGAGAGAGAGGTATGACAAGGATGACAGGGTAGCGACAAAAAAACCCAGACCAGAGCTGTCCATGGGTAGATCTCGGTTTGATAAATATACTCCTCTGGCAACACCTCCGGGCGAAATTTTGCAGGCAATAGAGCATCACCCAGAGCTCAAGTGGCCCAAAACTTACTCGCAGAAGCCAAGAAAAGAAAGGTCAGATCGTTTTTGTCGCTTCCATAATGAATACGGACATAACACAGATGAATGCACGCATTTGAAGGACGAATTGGAGAGAATGGTCCAGGCTGGACATCTAAAAGAATATTTTGGCCCAAGAAGGGGTGAAACCAGGACTGGACATCACAGTTCGGACCGCTGCCCACAAGGCAAGGGTGGTCGGGCGGATGTCCAGGACAGAGTAAGAACTGGATTTAGAAGACTTGACCAGGCCCAGGTCATTCACGGTGAAATCCAAATGATAACGGGAGGAGAGCTGGATGAGCACGAATGGTGCGTTTCCTGGTGGTGGACGCACCATCCTCATATAATATTATGTTGGGTCGGCCCTCTTTGAGCCAATTCCAGGCTGTCATCTCGGTTTTCCACATGGAAATGAAGTTTCCTACGGAAGAAGGACCTGGCGAAGTAAGGGGAGACCAGTATGCTGCGAGGCAAACATATGTGGATTGCATACGGCGGGATGAAGAGGAGAGGATGAGCAAAAGGGCTCGGATGGAGCAGCCACATCTAGAACTAGCAAGACGGAAGGAAGGACTGATGGTAGTAGAGGTCGTTCTAGGCGATGCGAGTAGGACTCTGCGGGTGGGCGCGACGCTTAACCCGGAAGTGTTAACAGACCTGGTTGCTTTGTTAAGAGAGAATGCAGATGTCTTTGCATGGTCCCCTCAAGATTTAGTGGGAATAGACCCTGTAATTGCTGAGCACCGCCTCAATATCCGCCCAGACATAAAACCGATCAAACAGAAGAAACAAAATTTTGGTCCAGAGAAGGAGGCCATCATAGAGGCAGAAGTAGAAAACCTCCTGAAAGCTGGGCACATTCAGGAGATACAATTCACAGAATGGCTCTCCAATGCGGAGCTAGTCCTGAAAACAGAGGACTGGCGGATGTGCATTGATTTTCGAGACCTGAATCGCGCCTGCCCGAAAGATCACTACCCATTGCCAAGAATRGACCAGCTTGTGGACTCTACTTCCGGCTGCGAGCTTTTGAGCATGATGGACGCCTCGCAAGGATACAATCAGATTAGATTATCTAAAGAGGACTGGAAGCGTGTTAGCTTTATAACCCCAAAGGGAACGTACTGCTACGTGGTCATGCCTTTCGGCCTCAAAAATGCAGGAGCTACGTATCAGCGACTGGTAGATAAAATGTTCAAAAATCAGCTCGGTCGGAATATGGAGGTATATGTGGACGATATGTTAGTCAAGAGCATAAAAGCAACGTCACATGCGCAGGATCTACGGGAAACCTTCAACACTTTGCGGAGGTACAAAATGAGGCTTAACCCAAAGAAATGCACGTTCGGAGTCAGGGCTGGAAAACTTTTGGGCTATATAGTCACGGAAAATGGTATCGAGGCTAACCCTGAGAAGGTGAAGGCTATCATGGAAATGAGCGCGCCTCGGAACGTAAAGGAGATGCAATGTCTGGCAGGATGAATCAATTCCTTGAACAGGTTTGTGTCCAGGTCTGTCGAGAAAAGCTTACCATTTTTTCAGGCCTTGAGAAAGAAGGCCAGGTTCTAATGGAATGATGAGTGTGAGGAAGCCTTCCGATTGGTAAAAGAGTATTTGGCCAGCATGACCTTACTCACTAAACCCGTCCAAGGAGAACCCTGGATACTGTATCTATCTGTGGGACAGAAAGCGGTCAGCTCTGTCCTAATCAGGGAAGATGGTAAGATACAGAGACTAATATATTTTTGGAGTAAGGTCTTGCACATGGCAGAAGTGAGGTATGTGGAGGTGGAAAGGGCGATGCTAGCCCTGGTAGGAACTGCAAGGAAATTACGACCATATTTTCTTTCTCATACAATTGTTGTACAAACCAATCTACCATTAAAAAATATAACGGATAAACCAGAAGCATCAGGGAGGCTGGCCAAGTGGATCATAGAGCTGAGCGAATATGATGTTGTGTTTGAGTCCAGAACAGCAATTAAAGCTCAAGCTCTGGCTGATTTTGTGCAAGAAATGTCCGGTCCCCTGGAGGAACTGAAAGAGTGGATAGTTTTCACTGATGGTTCCGTATGCAATCAGGGCTGTGGGGCTAGAATTGTCCTAATAGACCCAACGGGCGTATCGGCTGATATTCGCTGTCCGATTAGATCCCATATTTTCTAACAATGTTTTCGAGTACGAGGCCCTTTTGAGAGGGATTCAAATGGCGAAAGATCTAGGAGCGGAGCGATTAAACGCCAAGGTAGACTGACAGCTCGTCTGCAAGCAGATTGGTGGGGAATTTGAGACAAGAGAAGAAAGCATGCAGAGGTACTTAGCAAGATTCAGAGAGCTAGCCAAAGGGATGAAAGAATTAACTGTTACTCAGATTCCCAGAGAGGAAAGCAGCCGTGCGGACTTCTTGGCAAAATTAGCAAGTTCAGCCACAGACTGTTGTGGACGAACGATCACCTTGTTGAAAGCAGAAGGGGAGTTCGGGGCCGAGCAGATCTATACGGTTGATGAGGAGGAAGATTGGCGTTCCCCCATAAAAAAGATACCTTGAACAGAAAATCTTGCCGGAGGAAAAGAGAGAAGCGGCGAAAGTACGGAGCAGGTCTGCTAGATTTTGCCTGATCAAGGGAGAGTTGTTTAGGAGAGGATTTGGTCAACCCCTTTTAAGGTGTCTATCACAAACAGAAGGGACTCTGGTATTAAGGGAGATACACGAAGGTTGTTGTGGTAACCATATGGGGGCCAGAGCTCTGGCCAACAAGATATTGAGAGCTGGTTATTTCTGGCCCTCCTTGAGGAAGGAAGCTGAAGACTTTGTCAGAAAATGTGAAAAGTTCCAGAAAATGGCCCCGCTAATCCACCAACCGATGGAAGAGATCATGACGATGAGTTCCCCCTGCCCTTTCGCAAAATGGGGTATTGATTTGGTTGGCCCATTCCCGATGGCCCCAGCCCAGAAAAGGTTTTTGATTGTGGCTATTGACTATTTCAGCAAATGGGTTGAGGCAGAGGCTCTCGCTAAAATAACAGAGGAAGCAGTGATGGGTTTCATTTCGAAGAATGTGGTTTGTCGCTTCGGTATACCGAGAATATTGGTATCAGACAATGGAACCCAATTTGCGGGAGCCAAGATAAGGGCTTGGTGCGCCAAGATGAACATTCAGCAACACGTTACGGCTGTCTACCACCCACAAGCAAATGGTCAGGTTGAAGTAACTAACCGCATTTTAGTCCAAGGAATTAAGTCACGGTTGGACAGATCTGGAGGAAAATGAGTGGAAGAACTGAGCTCCATGTTATGGGCGTACCGTACGAATCCGAAAGAGAGTACAGGTGAAACCCCTTTTAGTTTAGTGTACGGTATGGATGCTGTAGTGCCCGCAGAGGTCAGCCTAAAAACTCATCAGATCCAGAATTTTAGTGAAGGATAGAATGAGCTATTAAGGCAGGACGCTTTAGACCTGGTTGAGGAGAAAAGAGAGCAGGCCACATTACGAATGGAACATATTAAAGGAAGGGTGAAAGCGGCATATGACAAAACTGTGGTCAAATGACAATTTCGGGTAGGAGATCTGGTCTTGCGACGGTCTGACCTAGGACGAGCAAAGGGGAAGTTAGAAGAGTCTTGGCAAGGGCCATTAAGAGTCACCCAGACCTTATATGGAGGAGCTTACAAACTAGAAGAACTTGATGGCACAACAGTCCCTCGCGCTTGGAACATCGTCAATTTACGGAAATTTTACGCCTAATTGTAATACCTTATGTTTGTGTGATTGGATAAATTTGCTGATTTACAGTTGACGGCAGGAGTAATCAATGAGACATATTCAAAATATTGACGAAAGTGCTTTTTGATAATTAAAATAACTTCCAACAAACACAAGAAAAGTACAAGTAGACATCTTCACATAACCTTAACAATCACAGAAACACAAACCACAAGCGTAAAAAAAGTAAAGATAGCCTTAGGATGGGGGTGCAGAAACTGATCTGAGACCTCCATAGCAATGTCCCAGTCAACATACAGTTCAGAGTTCTCCCTCTTCAGATCGGTAATGATCTGTTGAAGGCGTTCACGTTCGCGGCGATACTGCGATTTCTTCTCGGCCAGCTTCTCCGTGCGTTTCTGCAATTGTTCCTGCAGTTGGGCGATTTCTTCCTTAAGAGGACCCTTCTTATGAAGCAATCGGATATGCTCCTCGGTGGAAAAGACGTTGGAGGATGATGAAGACGCCATTATGCAGGAAACATAAACCGAGAAGGGACACCATTATATAGGGGAGGAAAAGGCGGGAAATTGCTTTAACTTGGCGCACAAAGGGCTTGAAAAAAGGCGGGAAACTAAATTTGAGTTTGGAGCGCAAAAAGCCCGTATAAGCCAGGAATGGTCAGTTTTCCTGACCTGATGGTCAGTCTAAGCCAGGATTGGCTAAGGACGGATGTCCTAAAATTTTCCTAACTTGATGGTCAGTTTGAGCCAGAAATGGCTAAGGACGGATGTCCTAAAGTTTTCCTGACCTGATGGTCAGTTTAAGCCAGGATTGGCTAAGGACGGATGTCCTAAAGTTTTCCTGACCTGATGGTCAGTTTAAGCCAGGATTGGCTAAGGACGGATGTCCTAAAATTTTCCTGACCTGATGGTCAGTTTAAGCCCAGGAACGGCTAAGGACGGATGTCCTAAAATTTTCCTGACCTGATGGTCAGTTTAGGCCAGGATTGGCTAAGGACGGATGTCCTAAAATTTTCCTGACCTGATGGTCAGTTTGAGCCAGGAATGGCTAAGGACGTATGTCCTAAAGTTTTTCTGACCTAATTGTCAGTTTAAGAAAGGATTGGCTAAGGACGGATGTCCTAAAAATTTACTGGCCTGATTGACAGTATAAGTCAGGATTAGCTAAGGACGGAGGTCCTAAAAATTTTCCTGACATGTCGTCTGGCAAAAACGTATGAATGTGCTAGATTGGACTAAGCTACAGAACCTTCAGGGGTAAAATGCCTAGCAGTTAACATTATCATGTGCGTAAGCTGAACAGTTAAGAAAATGAAGAAAAGAAACTCGAGAGGCTCATATATTATTACACGAAAAATACCGGCTGCCTACACCTTTTCAGAAATAGGTTGGCAACTTTGATTACATGAGATTGCAAGGAAAACATCGAAAAATAAGGCTAAAATGTTTAGCTATGAGAAGATCTCTGATCTGAAGCCAGAGCTCGACGAACCCGCCAGAGTTCACGCTCTGTTTCGTGCAGACGGCGGCGATATTTGTCAGAGCGATCGGCAAGTGTCGGAACCTCATCGGCGGCAGCGATCAGGCGGCCTAGCAATTCGGCCAGGTCCGCCTTCTCCTCTTGAAGTTGGCGGTTCACTTGCCGGAGTTCAGCCAACTCTCTTTTGAAGAAGTGTTTCTTCTGGCGTTTTCTTTCCAGCAGTCGATAGAGATAACCGACTTTCTCCTTGAGCGCGACCAGTTGGTCGGAAAGCTTGAATTTCTCCACAACTATGGAGATGTTTTTTCTCTTCACCGCATTGAGTTCTTCGATCAGGGGAGAGGAAGACATTTTCTAGATGGACTGGTGAAGTAACGAAGACGTGAACATATTTAAAGGAATTAAAACGCCTATAAAGGGAATCAAAGAGTACTAGGGTTCCCGAAAAATCAGGAAACCCTAAAAAACCAAGAGTCGCAACAGGACAAAAAACATCAATCGACATTAAGAAAGTAAGTATAAATACATAGTACAGATCGGAAAAAATGACAGACCAGCCACACAGGCTATCATACACAGGTATGTTCGAAAGCTAGACAGAAAAGATTTCTATCAAGGAATGAGCTCCGCATAAAGGTCAGCTAAACCCCAAACACCTCGTGACTACATCGGGGCCTGAGACGTCTCCCAAAGGCCGCTAGATCTAACAAGTGGATGCAGTCATCTTCCAGAACGTGGGAAAAGGAGGTGGGCTCGCTAGCGCCTTCAATCTGGGCGGATCGATCATAAGGAGTGGAAGGGTGCTCAGCTACCCACTTAGCGTGGGCCTCAAGGCCCAATCTGTAATAGACCTCCGCCTCTGGAAGAAGAAGATCGTACAGCTCCTCAGAGCCCAGGAAAGCGCGGCGAGTGATCTCTCTGGTCAGCTGTATTAGGCGTGACCCTTCCTCTGAGTTGAGAAACTCTAATCTCCCCTCAGCACGCCCTTCAAGACGGCCCTGGTCCACTCCATCATCCCTGGATTGTTTCAATTTCTCATCCAGCTCTTGCTCACGAAGAAGAATAAGCTCTCGTTGCTTCTCCTCCGATTCCTTGACCTTGAAAAGCTCAACCTTCAGCAAATCTATTTCGATCTCTGAGCCCTTCAGTTTGACCTGGGCTTCCTGGCCCTCTCGGACCTTAGCCAGCAGCTCTGATTCCCGTTTCCTCAATATCTCGATTTCCCCCTTGAGATCAGCATGTAGCAAGGAGCCCCTAGCTCGGGCCAACAGAGATGCTCGTCCTACCACGGCCTGGCACGAGGAAAAGGTAAGTGGGAAAAACTGAAGAAATTAAGGATGGAAGAAGCGGGAAAGGTTGTACCTGAGCTTCTGCCTTGCAGTAGAACTCCACCAGCTCCGGGTCCGACATCTTATCCACGATTTTACTATCGTATGTAGGAGCTAACCCCATCATGAATTGCCTCGCCACTTCTCCGGGGCAGTTCAAGACCGACCTGTTAAAAAAGGTCTGATTCGGGTAGGGGGGTACTTGAGAACTAGACGGGGGCATAATTTGAGGAGCGAGGGGAAGAGCAGTCTGAGGAGGATTCTGGGAGGGGGATGTGAGGTCAGTCCGGCTTCGTTTTTTCCGTTTCAGCTGTTGTTCTTCCTCTGGATTCATGAAAGGCTGACCTAATGGTTCCCGCCCGGGACTCTTTCGCGTTTCTGAGTCTCTCGTAATGGGCTCGTGAGCCCTAATCGACGCCTGGGGTTGGCTCTGGAGTGGCGTGGCAAGCAGAACCTCTTCAGGAGCCTGAGCAGCTCTGGCAAGCTCCCCCAGAGGGCTCTTCTGGCTCCCTGCGGCCGCCTTGCGGGCCTTGGCTTCTATCTTTGCCAACATCATTTTTTCTGAGATGGAAAATTGAAACGGTAAAAAATAAAGTAAAATAAAATAATAAAAATATATATGGTGATAATAAAACAAAATACTAATCTTGGGTGGCAAAGGACCATGTCCTTTTTGGGAATTGAAGAAGTTCAAGAGCTTGATGGTAAGCGTCTTGGACAAGTCAAGGGGGTTCTGGTTTAAGAGGACGATCTTTTCCTTCAGATCTGATGACCTATCCCCTCGAGATAAGCGTATTTGAGGATGCAAAAAGCTGATGGGTTCGGTGGGGAAGCCCCAATCCCCCGAGCACTGGACAAAGAAGAACTTCTTTTTCCAGGCCTTATGAGAGGAAGGAAGACCTGATAAAAAATGAACGACTGATCGTCCAGATAAGTAGAAAAAACTGGAGGAGCTCTTTGCTTGGAATAAAGAGAAGAAAAGTTGAGCTGTAGGGGTAATTCGAGCATATTGGGCGGCCAGATTGAACCCGGCCATAACACGGAAGGCATTGGGTAGGAACTGTTGTACTGGGATGCGGTACAACCTAGAAATAGCCTGGATGAAGGGATGGACAGGCAGGCTTAACCCCGCGTAGAATTGGTCTACGTAAAAAGTCAGATGACCGGCGGGAGGCGAGGACGCCCCCTCGCCAGGTGCAGGATTAGTAAAGGAGAACATATCGGAGATAGGGAATTTGGCGCGGATTTCTTTGAGGGTCCTATTGCTAACTATCGAAGATAAGTTGTCAGGAGGAGAAGGAGGTAGGATCGCCGGTGGCCCCCTCCCCGGGGCCGTCGCGTAAGAATCGGCATAGGAAAGGTTCACGGTGGAGGTGGAGTTCACCGGAGTTGCTCCCGATGAACTCTCCCTGGCGGAGCTGGTTCGGGAAGAAGAAATTGACATAATTAAAGAGGGTGTGAAGAGAGAAAGGGTACCTGGTAATAATTGCTGGAGAAATTAGAAGAGGATTACTGGAGGAGCAGAAATCGCAAAAATATTGCAAGGAAAAGAGAGAAGAAGCCTTTAGAGGGTTTTTTGAGAAATAGAAACATAAGAGTGAAGGAGAAAAGGTATTTGGGGGGACAAAAGGAAGGCGGATCAGTTTGAAAAACGAAAATCTAGGAAAAAGAGGGATTTGATGGAATCCTCACATTTAATGCGGGCAGGGGAACCGTGTCCTGGGCAGTGAGCTGGAATGCTAACCGCCCAGAAGGGGGACACGTGCCGCTGACCAATCAAGTACAGTACTTGAAAAGACGTGTGGATGTGGCAACCGTTGGGGGAATATGGACCGACACCACTAGCGCCAATAATTAGGGCTGTTTTGGCAGGCGGATATCTCGGGATTACTCAGTACAAGAAGTCATAAAAAACAAAATGACCACATTTATTTCGAAGGAGCCTGGGGATATTACTGATCTACCCCAACTGACTAGGGGGAGGAGTTGACAGGGCAGAATATATGCCAGACCTAGTTTGGGGTAGCTCTGACCCAGAAAAATTAAATAATTTAAAGAGAAGGGTAGAATACCTCTGTCTCTACGGAAGATCTAGTTAGCCCTCCCGGTAAAACAGAATGTTGGGAAGGGATGGTTATCACTTGAGATCCCTTACTTAGCCCCCTTCAAGGACACTAAGGGTTCGGAGATCATACCCAACTGAAGCCCCAGGGATGGAGTTTAACCTGACCTGGGTAAGAGACTTGGTTGGGTCTCCTGAGGAATAGAGCTCCCCCTCCTTGTCGGCAAAAGTTGACCTGTTGAACAGCCGGGGGGCAAGAGGAAAGAAGAGCCGAGATATTATGAACTGGGCTAAATTGAAAAGGAAATAAGGCAGACCTGGGGTAAGGGAGAACTGTCTCCCAGATTCCTAGTAAAGAGACAAGTGGGACCACTTGTCAGAATTTGTTGCGTAACGGCCCTTGATTCGCGCCATGTGTTCCTTAGATCCCGGATGGGGTCCCCGTTAGGGAAAACTATAAATATCTCAGCCTCAAAGCTGAGAGAGGTATGTCATTCTAACGAGAATCCTTCCCTAATTTCCTCAAAAAATGCTTACTAATTTAAGCATCGGAGAGGTTTCCACCGGAAAATCACCGGTGGTCCTTTCTAACTTTTGTTTGTGGCGTAGGTTTTGGAAGCTCTTTGGTTTTCAGGCCTTATTCAGGTGGTTCACTATTTCAGGTCGAAACAATCGTGAAGTTGGTCGGGAGGAACGCGGCGGCGGAGACGACGTCGGCCGGTCAAAAGACGGAAGTAGGGCTGTTGATTTGATGGCCATTCAGATATTGTTTCATGGTCATTGCAGCCATTAATTGGTCTTCATTATGTCGTATATATGGATAACATGATGAATATAGTGAGTGATTCTTGCTTGAAGTTATCATATATAATAGCAATATTGCTGATGATTAGTATAGTTTCGAAAATTTTATATATTGTCAGAAAGTTGCCTTCATGTTTTCGAGTCTTGAAGCATTTAAGCTAGAATATAGCTTGCTCTGGTATATAGCTTGTTAATACATTATTTTTTCTTATATATCTATCCTTTCATTGTAGTGATTTGTTATCTTCGGGGAGTTATGAAGAATAGTATGGCTATGGTGTTTGTTGTGTTGGCTAAGCATCACGCCCACCATCTTAATTTTGATTTTTAATTAAAGCTAAACCTAGTGTAATTCAAATTTATTTATATGAACTTACTGACGTTCTTATATTGGAGATAAAAGAGATTGGAATAATGACTTGTGATTTTGCACTGAGTATGAATTGACATTAATTTTGGAAAGAATGATGTCGGTAGAACATTTTTTTTGTTGTTGTTCCGGTGCTTTGGGGAGAAATCGGCAGAGGCACGGTGGCGACCAAGTGGTTTTTGAATTGGGGCCCCGGTGCTTTTTGAAGGAATACCCCGGTGATTTTGGGAGAAATTGGCCGGGGCATTGGGTGGCGACGGTGATGCGACTGTGGTTGTTGGCCGATTTTGGTTGAGTTTGGTTCGTCGGACGGCGACTTGGATTTGGACGACGGTGATGTTGAAAATAAAAAGCAGTGGTAGTGTAGTAATAAATGCGCCGCAACAATATTAAGAAAGCACTCCAAAAAACTAGCACTGCCAACATAAAAAAAAGCACTGTTGAAGACTTGTGTAGTGCTATAAATAGTGATATACAATGCTTTTAATATTAAGATTTTTAAATTTAATTATATTTATTTATTTAAAAATGAATCTTAAATCGTAGATCTTGAGAATGTGATTAATTTGATATATATTTCATTAAAAATGAATAAAAATTAAAAAAGTTATGGTTCGTTGAAGATTTGAGTTTTTATTATAAATTTTTGAATTTGTAGTTATATATCCGTTGTGATTTTTAAAAAGCAATTTAGTGCTCTTCATAAACGTCGTTATATGTCCAAAATACCCTTTTTCATTATTTAATGGATTTTTTTAAATTACTACCATGTTGACATGTCATAATCTCAACCATTAAGATTATCCAATCTAATGGTCAAGATTAGTCCCTAGGTTCGCATATAATGACATGGTTCCATTTGAACCCAACCCTATATATAATATATATATATTATATATATATATATATATATATATATATGATTAGGTTCAAATGAAAACCATGTTCTTATATGTGAACTTAGGGTCAATTATGAGCCTTAAATCTAATTAAATAGATGGATTAGATTTTTGTGTATTTCCTTATTTGATTAAAAGCATTAGGATTGTATAATAAAAGCACTGCTCGTGTATATAACTAAAATATCAATAAAGTACTGTGATTGTATAATAAAAGCACTAGTTTGCAGGTTTGCAAATAATGACATGGTTCTCATTTGAACCCACCCCTATATATATATATAGAGAGAGAGAGAGAGAAAAATCTTTTTTACCTCCTGAACTATGGTCATTTTGACATTTTGCCTCCTAAACTTTTTTTCGTGCAAATTACCTCCTAAACTGTACAAATTTTACACTTAACCTCCTGAACTCCCATTTTTGGTGGAAATTCTAGCCGTATCTCACTCGTGTGACATGCACGTTAACATATAAGGGGTAAAGTTGACTTTCCATCTCCTCCTCATGACTCCCGCTCAAAATTATGACACGTGAGCATTACGTAGGTTCCGAATCCTATGTGTATACATATATTAATGTGAACAATATCTTAACAGGTCACACGAGTGCTCACGTGCCATTGTTATGAGCAGGAGTCATAAGTAAAAGATGGAAAGTCGGTTTTACCCCTTATATGTAAGCGTGCATGTCAAACGAGTGAGATTCGATCAAAATTTCCACCAAGAATGGGAGTTCAGGAGGTTAAGTGCAAAATTTGTACAGTTTAGGAGGTAATTTGCACCAAAAAAAAGTTTAGGAGGCAAAGTGTCAAAATGACCATAGTTCAGGAGGTAAAAAAGATTTATCTCATATATATATATATATATATATATATATAGGATTGGGTTCAAATAAGAACCCTGTCATTATATGTGAACCTAGGGACTAATCATGGCCTTAGATCTTGAGAATGTGATTAATTTGATATATATTTCATTCAAAACGAATAAAATTTGAAAAAGTTATGTTTTGTTAAGAATTTGACTTTCATTTCGAATTTTTTAATTTGCAGTTTATAGATAAAGTTTGCGATGCTTTTTGTATACAATTGTAGTGTTTTTCTTCTTAATCTATTGTGCTTTCCAAAGAACAATGTAGTGCTCTTTGTAAACGTTGATATATGTCCAAAATACCATTTTTAATTAATTAATATATTTTTTTACATTATTACCATGCTGACATGTCATGATCTCAACCATCAAGATTATTCAATCTAATGGTCAAGATGAGTCCCTAGGTTCACATATAATGACGGGTTCTCATTTGAACCCAACCCTATATATATATATATATATAGATAGATAGATAGATAGATAGATAGATAGATAGATAGATATAGGATTAGGTTTAGATGAGAACCATGTCCTTATATGTGAACCTAGAGTCAATCATGGGCCTTAGATCTAATTAAATGGATGGATCAGATTTTTTGTGTATTTCCTTATTTGATTAAAATCATTAGGATTGTATAATAAAAGCACTGCTGGTGTATATAACTAAAGGCAAATACTTGGGTGAGACCGATCTCATACGATGAGACCGCTTCTTACCATATTTATTTGCCACGCCCCACCCAGTCCGCTGACCCAACCCATCCCACCCCATAATAACATTATTTGAAATGAAAAAAAGCCTACACACTCATACGTCACCCCTTTCTGTCTCTCTCACATAAACAAATCTTTTTTCGATTCTTACCCAGCCACTCTCACGCTCATCTACCCATTTTTACCGAATATGTGATGAAATTGCAGACTCCATAACCCTGATCTCTAAATTTTGAGATAAAATTGCAAATTCGCAAACCATCTCAAACCTCTCCACCCTTGAACGACACACGTGTACACTGATTCTACCACAACGATCTTTATCGGCGAACCATGCAAGAGAAGAGGATGAAGCGGAGATTCCAATTTGCGGTGGTGTTGGGTCGACGATGCGAGATAAAATAATTATGTAAAAAGATCATCCTTCTTGTTGCTTGGAAAGTTTGCTGTAAATGAGGAATTTGCCCAGATACCCATCATGTCCAAAATTCTTCAAATCTTGAAGAAGAGTTTTGTGTGTTTTATCATTTGTAATGGTTTTTTGGATCTAAATTGACTGAGAATTAGGCTGAATTTTCTTATAGAATGAACTTGAAGCAATTTACTTTTTTAGATTAGTTTTAAAAGAATAGGGATTGATGGTAAAATTTCATATATTCTTTATTTTAATAAATTTTCATTGATTTAATTTGCCCCTGGCGTTTATTGTTTGTTTTATATATTGGGGTTGTATACTTTATTGCATTGCTTATAGTTGCGCCAGTATTGATTAGTCTGTTTTATTTTCTTTAATTTTAGTGTCATGATTTTACATTTGATTAGCAGTCACAATATACATGAGGAGTTTGAGCTTAATGCTGCCCTTGTGATGATTCTCCGGTCCGAAGATTGAGTTGGTTCAGAGTCTATTGAGAAGAACGTGATGAGCGGCATGTTAAGTCTTACTTTAACTGCGTGAATGAGAGGAGATAGTACAGTTGGGTGATTGAAAGCCAACAGCTCGGGGGTAAGCCTCTTGTACATTTCATTTTATTTCTAGGCGAAACAAGCTATCTTTGAAATGAACGAAGCATCGAATTGAAGAATATTCTTGAGATGAAGATTATGGTTATATACTTCATGCTTGGAAGAAGTATGGTTATATGAACCGGACGGTGGCTCAGAAACTGTACGATGACATGAAGTGGTTCGTCAGCGGTGGGATGGCGGTTCAGAAGCTGCCAGAGGGGATTGTCACTTCACAACATGCTTCCTAGTGATTATGAGTTTTAATTAATTGGGTGTTGACTTGTTTGGATACTAATAACACCAATGAGATACCTTTGTTACACTCTGTATTCCACTCAGTTTGGATTTGGATGATCCAACCCCTTAATAATATTGCATCTTTTGATGTTTAATTAGTTTGAACTTTTATTAAGCTTCCTTGTCCACTATTCTAACCTTAAAACCAAAGGTAGTAAAATACATAAAGCTCTGCTTTAGCATAATAAAATCTAAGTTCTGAAAAACTCGATTTTAAGTTGATTTGTCTGGTCCGAGATTCGTGGATTCTGTTTCCAAGATCCTGAAAGAGGTACCCACTAGGGAAAATTATAAATAGCTCAGCCCCAAGGCTGAGAGAGGTATGACATTCTTGTGCATTCCTTTCACTGCTCACTGAAATACACGACACGCTTAACTGACTTAAGCATCAGAGAGGTTTCCACCGAAAATCCTCTGGTGGTCCTTTCTAACGTGTTTGTGGGTGCAGGTCAGGTTTATTTCCAGGAAAATCGGAGTGTTTATATAGGGGAATATTTGGTTTGGGTTTGGTTATTTTTGGGTGAAACAATTGGCGCCGTCTGTGTGAAGACCAAGGCTAAGACGTGAGATAAAACATGGCTTCAGATGGACTCCGACAGAATTTGGTGGTGGAGCTGGGTGGCACGCCAAGCTCTGCCACTCCGATGGGTGCGCCAAACACTGCAGGGCCGTCAACAGCACGACCAGGCGCAACGCAACCTCCCCATAGCGAGTCCGCTCAAGTTGACGGTGGGTTGCTGAATGATACCTTTCTCATTTAATTGTCTGGACTCATCGGCAAGGCAGTGTAAGTGGCTGTGGATAGGAAGTTCGACGATTTCTCGACACCCCCATCCCAGACAGTCCCGTCGCCGGAGACAGAACCACCGTGAGTCCAGCGCACGGTCCAGACTCCTCTCCAGGAAGAGGGGGAGAGTCTTTATTCTTCTAAAAGTGAAACATCGTGCTAAACCAACCCAAACCTCAGTGAACAGATGCAAAAATTTCAGAAAGAGGTCATGGAGGTTAAGAGAAGGATGGCGAGCGCGGGCATGGTGCCAGCGCGAAGGGGTACCCCGTTCACGGAGGCGGTTATGCTTGATGATGTACCGATTTCTTACCGGCCCATGGGCTTTGAATACAATGGAACAACAGATCCGTGGGATCACCTAAGCCAATTTGAGATCGCGACTACTTAACATAAGTTTTCTGACGCCGTCATGTGCAGGGTCTTCCCGATGACCTTTACAAAATCATCACAGCTCTGGTTCATCCAGTTGCCCCCGCGCTATATAAGCAACTTTGACGAATTCAGCTTGACATTCCTGCACCAATTTACTAGCTACAGGAAGTACCAAAAAATGCCATTGGAATTGTTCAGCCTGAAACAGAAGGAAAATGAAAATCTACGTGCATACATCAAGCGATTCACAGATGCAAAAATAGAGGTGCCACCAGCATCTGAGGAGCTTCTGGTTAACGCTTTAGCACATGGGCTCATGAGAGGGGGATTTTTTCAGTCGCTGGTCGTGAAACCAGCGTTGAAATTTGGCGAGCTCTTGGAAAGAGCTGAAAAATACATTCATCTGGAGGAAGCCTTGAAGATCAAGGAAGAAGGAGAGAAGAAAAGGACCGATCTGATAGGGAGGAAAGGGTGCCGATGAAAAAGTCCATGCCAAATCTGGTAGGAGGAGGACCTCGTTTTGACAGATACACACCCCTGGCTACACTTCAGGGAGAGATTTTGCAAGCAATAGAGCGGCACCCTTATCTCAAATGGCCTAAAACTTACTCTCAAGAACCACGGAAAGAAAGATCTGACCGGTTTTGCCGCTACCATAACGAATACGGCCATGACACAGACCAGTGCACTCATCTGAAGGATGAACTAGAGAGAATGGTGCAGCAGGGCACCTCAAGGAGTATGTATAGATGCAGAGGGAGGAGCTCAGGTCTGACTCTCGCAGGCGAGATCGGTCTCAAGTGAATCAAGATAATGGACGAAACAATGGGAGATGGAGTGACCAAGCACAGGTCGTACGAGGGGAAATCCTAATGATCATAGGAGGCGAGTGGGATGAGCATTCTAGTCGAACCCAAAATAGCTATGTCCGAGCTGCAAAGGATCTGGTCAGGAAATCATGAGAGGTGGGTCAGATAACCCCAAGTCAGAGCATATGTTTTGGATCAGAGGACGAGAATGGCATCTTGGCTCCTCACATGGACGCTCTTGTCATAACAGCCACTATTGCAAATTACAATGTGACACAGGTATTTGTTGATATGGGGAGCTCGGCTGATATCCTGTTCTATGATAGCTATCAAAAGTTAAAGCTAGATGTGGAAATGGAAGAGGTGACAACTTCGTTAGTAGGATTTGCAGGAGGAGCTCTGAAACCGATAGGATCAGTAAATCTTGGTGTAATGTTGGGAGAAGAGTCGTATATGTTAACTAAGATGGTGCGATTCCTGGTAGTGGATGCACCATCTTCATACAATGTTATGTTGGGACGACCATCCCTGATCCAATTCCAGGTGGTGATCTCGGTATACCATATGAAATTAGAATTCCCTGCTCAGGATGGCACGAGCGATGTTAAGGGGGACCAACATGCGTCCAGATAAGCGTACGTCGAGTGTATTCGGCATAACGAAGAAGAAAGACAAAATAAAAACGCCATAACTAAGAACATAGTGCCAGAGCTGGCCCGGCGAGAGGAGGGCCTGATGATAGTAGAGATGGTTCCAGGGGATGATAGTAGAGTTGTGAGAGTGGGAACGACCTTGAGTCCAACATTTATTGTAGACCTTGTTCATTTTTTTAGAAACAACGCCGATGTTTTTGCATGGTCTTCTCAAGATCTGGTGGGGATAGATCCAGCAGTCGTAGAACACCGCCTCAACATCAG
The DNA here is from genome assembly GCA_014905375.1 of Phtheirospermum japonicum. Lineage (NCBI taxonomy): Eukaryota > Viridiplantae > Streptophyta > Magnoliopsida > Lamiales > Orobanchaceae > Phtheirospermum > Phtheirospermum japonicum. The sequence continues at coordinate 778,223 of BMAC01000202.1, forward strand.
CCCTGGAGAGAAGCCAGTTAAACAGAGGAAACAAAACTTCGGTCCTGAAAAGGAGGCAATCATCGAGGCTGAAGTCGAAAAACTATTGAAAGCTAAGCCTATTTAAGAAATACAGTCCCCGGAGTGGCTTTCCAACGCGGTGTTGGTCCCCAAAACCTAGGAAGATTGGCGTATGTGTATGGATTTTTGGGATCTTAATTGTGCCTGCCCTAAGGACTACCTGTTGCCAAGGATAGATCAATTGGTTGATTCCACGTTTGGTTTTGAGCTGCTGAGCATGATGGATACCTCGCAAGAGGTATCATCAGATCAGGCTAGCTGAGGAGGACTGGAGGTGGGTTAGTTTTATAACTCCAAAGGGGACCTATTGCTATGTGGTCATGTCAATTGGGCTCAAGAATGCAAGCGCCACATATCAACGATTAGTGGATAAGATTTTTAAAGCTCAGTTGGGATGGAACATGGAGGTGTACGTCGACGACATGTTCGTCAAGAGTGTGAAGGCAACCTCGCACGTGGATGATCTAAAGGAAACTTCTGACACCTTGAGAAGATATAGGATGAAGCTCAACACCAAAAAGTGCGCATTTGGGGTAAGAGCTGGGAAATTCCTGGGGTATATGGTTACATAATAGGGAATAGAGGCCAACCCAGAGAAGGAAAGAGCCATCATGGACATGTAGGCCCCAAGAAATGTCAAGGAGATGTAGTGCTTGGCTAGCCGAATTAACGCTCTAAGCAGGTTCGTCTCGCACTCAGCTGAGAACACCCTATCATTCTTCCAGGCCTTGCGTAAAAAAGATCGTTTTCAGTGGAGTGAGGAGTGTCAGGAGGCGTTTCGGATGTTGAAGGAGCACCTGGCTAACATGTCGCTGCTACCTAAACCAGTTCAGGGTGAACCTTTAATCCTATACTTGTCTGTCGAGCAGCAGGCTGTGAGCTTGGTCTTGCTCAGAGAGGAAGGCAAAATGCAAATGCCAGTATATTATTGGATCAAGGTACTGCATGATGCTAAAATCCGATATGTGGAGGTGGAGCGAGCAATGCTAGCCCTGGTCGGGACGGCGCGTAAGTTGCGCCCTTATTTCCTTTGACACAGCGTAGTAGTGCGGAATAACCGGCCTTTGAAAGCCATCTTGGATAAGCCGGAGGCCTTAGGACGGCTGGTAAAATGGATAATCAAACTTAGTGAAATTGATATTACTTTTGAAGCAAGGACGGCCATTAAAGCCCAGGCGTTGGCTGATTTTATGTAAGAGATGACCAGCTCTCCTGAGGACAAGAAGGAATGGAAAATTTATACAAATGGCTCAGTAGGAAGCCTGGGATGTGGTGCGGGCATAGTGTTAACCGACCCGACAGGCGTAACCACTGAGTATGCCGTACGGGTGAACTATCCCTTGTCCAATAACGCGACAGAGTATGAAGCTCTTTTGAGAGGAATTCAGAATGCAAAGGATTTAGAGGCAGAGCAGGAATGCGCAAGAGTAGATTCACAGCTCGTGTGCAGTCAAATAAATGGGGAATTTTAGACAAGCGATGAGCACATGCAAAAATACCTAGCTCAATTTTGGGAGTTAACTAGCGCCATGGGGACTCGGACTGTCCTCCAAATCCTAGAGAGGAAAATGGGATGGCAGATTACTTAGCTAAAGTAGCTAGCTCAGTAGTAGATTGCCAGGAAAGAATGATCACCCTATTAATGGCATATTAGGAATTTGGAGAAGAGAAGGTATGCTCAATAGACGAGGGAGAAGATTGGCGCTCTCCTATAAAAGCATATCTGGAGAAAGGAGAGATGCCAGATAGCAGGAGAGAAGCGATAAAATTAAGGACCAGGTCATCTCGGTTCTGCTTGGTTAAGGGGGAATTGTTCCGAAGAGGGTTTAGGCAACCCATTTTACGGTGCCTAAGCCCGAGGGAGGGAACCCATATCCTTAAAGAAATCCATGAAGGATGCTGTGGTAATCACATGGGGGCCAGAGCTTTATCAAGCAAGATCTTGAGGGCAGGCTACTTTTGGCCACAACTGAGGAAGGAGGTAGAGGATTTTTTTCGGGCATGTGATAAGTGTTAGAAGAACTCGCCCTTAATACATAATCCTGCGGAGGAGATCATGACAATGAGCTCTCCTTGCCCGTTTTGGTAGGAACTTTCCCCACAATTCCCGCCCAAAAGAAATTCCTGATCATGGCCATCGATTACTTCAGCAAATGGGTGGAAGCGGAAGCCTTGGCGAAAATACAGAAGATGCGGTAATGGGTATTCTGTGGAAAAACATAGTGTGTCGATTCAGAATCCAAAGGATTTTGGTCTCGGATAATGGCTCTTAGTTCATGGGGACCAGAATCAAAGCTTGGTGTGCTCAAATGATTATTGATCAACATTTCACATCTGTTTACCATCCGCAAGCCAATGGTCAAGTTGAAGTGACCAACCGCATTCTCGTACAAGGAATCGGAGCACGCCTGGAGAGGTCAGGAGGCAAGTGGGTGGAGGAGCTCAGTTCAGTCCCGTGGGCGTACAAGACTAATCCCAAGGAGAGAACCAGAGAAATGCCATTCAATCTTGTCTATGGCATGGATGCTGTAGTCCCTACGGATATCAGTATGGAAACCCATAGAGTTCAGAACTTTGCTGAAGAGAAAAATGAGCTATTGATACAGGATGCCCTGAATTTGGTTGAGGAAAAAAGGGAAAGGGCTGTCGTAAGAATGGAGCACATTAGGGGGGGTGATTCAAAGAAACCTATGATAAGTCTGTAATCAAAAGACACTTCCAAGTGGGAGATTTGGTCCTTCGCAGATATGATTTGGGGAAAGCAAAAGGAAAGCTGGATGCTACCTGGCAAGAGCCTTTCAAAGTTACAAAATCTTAAACGGTGGAGCGTATGAGTTGGAACAGTTAGATGGGGTTAATTTACCGCGAGCTTGGAACATATCAAACTTACAGAAATATTATGTATAAAAAATGAGGCTTGATGTTTATGATAATCCTGATTCACATGTCTTCGCTTTGTACAGGTTTTAACACCAGGATTGGCTAAGGGCGGATGCCCATAAAATTCCTGACCTGATTGTCAGTTTAAAATTTTAACGCCAGGATCGGCTAAGGGCGGATGCCCATAAAATTCCTGACCTGATTGTCAGTTTAAAATTTTAACGCCAGGATTGGCTAAGGGCGGATGATCATAAAATTCCTGACCTGATTGTCAGTTTAAAATCTCAACGTAAGGATTGGCTAAGGGCGGATGCCCATAGAAAAACCAAGGTTATCTAAAGGTGGAAGCCCCAATTTGCTCGACCTAATGGACAGAAAAAGTTAGAATCGGCTACAAGATCGACTAAAGAAACATCATAAGTGCTTAACAAAATTTCTTGCCCTGAAAGATGGCATTCATTACAAATTCTGGAATTACTTAAAAGAGAAACATATACGCCTTCTTATGGAATGAAGTTTGGTGAGTTTGATTATAAATGAAATAAGCCAAGAGGAGAAAAATAAAATACTGAAGAAAGCCCAAAACTCATCCATGAGAAGCAGGAGCCCTCCTGTCAGAAGCTAGAACCCGACGAACACGCCACAGTTCGCGCTCTATTTCATGGAGGCGCTGGCGATACCTGTCGGCCCGTTCGGAAACAGCATGCGCTTTGTTGGCGGCGACGGTAAGTTGGCTTGCTTACTCCATCAGATCAACTTTCTCCTCCTCTAGTTGGCAATTAAGTTGGCAGAGTTCGGCCCATTATCATTTATAGTGGCGTTTTTTCTACCTTTTTCTCTCTAGGAGTCGGCACATCTAGGAAATTTTCTCCTAGAGGGCTAGTATCTTATCAGTAAGTTTGAAATTTTTAGCAAACAGAGAAATGTTTTTTGCCTAACAATATCAATTTCCTCAAGTAAAAACGGGGAAACCATAACAAAGGGGATGAAAAGAAATGCAAGGAAAAAATCATGTATATAAAGGACGAGAGCACGTGATATGCATAATGAGATAGTACTAGGGTTCCATAAAATCAGAAAACCCTAAAAGTTGTTACAAAACGACAAGTGTTTTGATAGACATGAATTGCGTAAAATGTAAGATCAGCCACACAGGAACAAACAGATCTGTCTAAGAAAAAAAGCAACCCTAATAAAGCTAAGCCTAAATTCCAGTGTCTAACTCCTCCGCGAGCTGCTCTACCGCATCATCTACCAAGGCACCAGGGGAGGCCCCTTCTGGCAGCTCACCTAGACCGGCGAAGGTTGGGGAGGGAGTAGATGTGGTTAAGGTAAGGGACCGGCTTTGATCTGGCTGAGCCACCTTTGGAGAATCTGGAGGGGCATAGAAGGCCGCAAGAATGTGCCCGACAAACTAGTGGGTGTCTAGTTTGTGTAGACGGTTTTGCTCGGGAGAGTAGCAGAAGGAAGTGGGCTCAAGTGGCTGTTTCAAGGGCTCCGCACGGTCGAAAGGAAGCGTTGGCTTCTCCTGTGCCCCCTTTGCATGAGTATCTAGGGAAAGGTTGTAATACACCTCCGCCTCTGGAGCCAGTAAATGGTAGAGATTTTCTGAGCCCAGGAAAGCTCGGCGGGTGATGTCTCTGTTGATTTGAATCAGCCTCAACCCTTCTTCGGAGTTAAAGAACTCTGTCTTCCATTTTTCGTGTGCCCGAGCCACTGCTTCGTCTTCCAGGCTCCTGGCCTCTGCCAAAGCTTCATCCCGCGCCTCGGCCCTAGCCATTTCCATCACTTTCTGCTCTGCCTTCTTTACTTCCTCCAGCTCTTGTTCCACCTTCTTCAGCTTGGTGCCTCTCTCCTTGCATAGGTCGCGCAGCCTTTTCCTCTTTCTCTTGAAATCTTTTGTGTTCCTTAGCCAGGTCAGCGTTCATCAGGGCCCCCTAGCCCTGGCAACCAAAATGGACCTCTTGGCCGCCGCCTGAAAGTAAAAGTAGACTTAGCAGGATAAAAAGAAAAATGAAAAGGTAAAGTAGGTGAAGAATGATTTACCCTCGCCTCATCCTGACACAAGCACTACTATAGAAAATCCCCAACAACATCGGTTGTTTTTGCTAATAGGCATCGGTTTTACAACCGATGCCTATTAGACCGACGAATATAACCTGGAATTTAGGCATCGGTTTTACAACCGATGCCTATAATAGATATATGCATCGGTTGTTTGACCATAACCGATGCATATAGTTATCAAAAGCCAAAGGCATCGGTTACTGTGAACCGATGCCTAATTATCACTACACGCATCGGTTTTTTATAAAACAACTGATGCCTATAGTGTAGCTATAGACATCAATTTTATTCTACAACCGATGCCTAATGTCCTCTTAGGCATCGATTATTGGAAAACAATCGATGTCTGTGGGTGAACTATAGGCATCGATTTTGGAATACAAACTGATGCCTAGAGGTACACTATATGCATCCGTTATTGTTCTATAAAAACCGATGCCAAATGTGCTCTGAATGTTATTCAAGCTTTTATGTGTGGCTACTTATAAATATTTGTCAGAAATTCAGTATCTTGCCCGCAAGAGTACGGGGTCGCGTGTTGGTTGACAAAGTTAAGTCGAGTCATCTCTCGAGGAACATACAATCAGAATATTAAATAGTTTGTTCAATCACAAGTAACTTATACTAATTGGCGGAGGGGGGGGGGGGTGTGGGGTTGATTGTTTTGATTACCTAAGATTGTAAAACGCATGAATATTAATTCAAACTATATAATTTAATTCAGCAACTAGAACAAATAAATTCAAGAATTAATCTAAGGGCTCAAACAAGATTTGACTAGCATAAACGTAAAGCAATTATCTAAAGAAAAAGATAAACGAAATGAATTGCCTAACAAGATCAGTAAACAAATATTAATTAAACTAAAGTTAAGAATCCGAATAACAGTAGTTTCTAAGGTTCAAAGCGTAAAAAAAACCCAAGAATGATAATTGAAAAGCAACTACTTAATTGCATAAATTAAACTACGAAAGAAAATAAAGGGTTTAGAGTACTTATTAAACTAAGAATTGCAGTAAAATTCTCCAGCTAATCCGGAGAGGTTACGTAGATCTTGACCGAAATAACAGAGACACGAACTAAAGATTGAAGCTTGGAAGTCGTGACTCTTGAATCTCCGGTTTTGAACTTTTGTGTTATTATGGGATGTAACGATTCGTTGTATGAGAGATGAACGAGCGTAAGTAGGGTTGTAGTGGTGTATCTTGTGTGTCGTTCTTTTTTTGGACGGACTTAGAAGGGTTTAAATAGTTGTCCCATGGCTTGCAGCATAAGAAACCCTAAAAATCTGATTTTGGACCATCACGTCGACGTCGCGTTGATCGACGCGAGCTGGGGCTCGGCGTCGATGCGTTTGGTGCTCTCGTGTTGACAGATCTTGGTGTCGATCGACGCACCTAGGATCGACGCTACAGAGAGTTATGTCAACTTGTGCGTCGACCAACGCACCTTGAATCGACACAACTGCAAGTTACATCGGCTTTGCATCGACCGACGTGGGCATGAATGGCGTCGACGAAGCGTCGACGCCTGCGTTGATCGATGAAGCTCCGCTGCACCTCATATTCTCTCGATCTTTTTGCTACTCTTCACCGGAAAGCTCGATCTTTGCCTCTCGATCATCATTCCTCATCTCTTACATGCTGAACTCTTCCGGTTACTTAGCTGTAAGGTGAAAAACAATGATTAATCACCTATTCTTACTCATTACGATCAAAATACGGTAAACTAAGCTGGAAGTATAAAAATACGGAATTACGCTTAAAGTATCCAACTTATACCAAAAACAAATAGAAAAACGAACTGAAAAGCTAATAAAAATAAGGACAAATATGTGCTAATCAACTACCCCACACTTATTGGTTTGTTCGTCCTCGAACAAATGATAGATTCAAAGTTTAGCAAGAATGAAAATTAGCTCAAACAATGAGTCGTGTTGTGCTACATAGATAATTTGAAAATATTGATAGATGTAACGCAACTTCAAAAACTACACCCTTATTACAATGTCGCTCCAAATCAAATTCATGCATCCTTTCAAAAGGTAATATATAAGGGTGTACGCTCAAAGCATTCAAGTATTTTTTTCATGGGACGTGTATACGCTCAAATCATACAAATGCAAGTAGAATAAACAAGAACTAAAAATCAATCTCTTTTCAATCGCAAATTAAGTGTGTTGTCGAACTAAGAATCAGAAAAGGTCTTTTTCGGGTTGTAATGTAAGGCTCTTTGGACGGGTATGGAATATATAAGTCGTGTGGCTAACTCACGATGTAACGTGATCAATAACTCACTCAACCTAATCTAATCAAGAAGCAAAATGCTTCACCTCGTACAAATATAAAAACCTCACTTAACTCTCATAACGTAGCCTTTAAATTTAGGCTATTTCTCAACTCGTACTCTAAAACCGACTTCTAACTCAAACCACATAATCACAATCGAAGCTTACTATATGCTTCCTTTTCAATTAAACAACTCTTTTGCCCTCTAATCACTAGGCTTCATAAATAAACAATTAAACTCAAGCCTTAATTAGCGCGTAGGCAATGACTTATCATGATCCAACTAGACTCACCATTCTTCTTTTTTTCCCTTTTCTAATTTTATGGGATCTTTTTCTTTTTTTTTTTCGGATGGTGGTCTTTTATTACAAAAATAATAAAATCATAAATTCCTAATAAAAATTCCAAGACTCTAATAACCAGTAAAAATAACGAACTCCTACCCCACGCTTTTAATAGGTTGTAGGGGTCGACTAAAAAACACTCATGGCTATAGGCATGGATTATTTGACTATGAGGGGCTCATTCGGAATTTATAGTGGCTAATATATATGAATATGGCCGGAAATAGGGTTTATATCTGTGCTTTAACCTCATTTCCAAGTCAACTACACACAGCGATTTTAAAGAGATCTAAAATCAAAACTTATTCAAGTACATGCAATGATGATAAACACTCAGGCTACTCACAGGATTTTGCATGAATTTTTTTTAAATTAATGCTGCTTTTAAGGTTTTGCGAAATCGTTTGCGTCCAAGTACCATTTTATAATATATATATATATATATAAATAATAGATTTCGAAAAATTTATGCACTTATGCACGCTCAAAAGACAAAAACATCAAATCATTCATAGCTAACTTCAACAGGCACGCCATACAAACACAATTTGGAGCAGAAATAGCAATCAATCACGTAAAAAATTTAAATTGCACACAATTTTCAATCAAATACTCAACCATCCCCCCCTTAAAAACTCGGCAATCCCCTGATTGCCATAAACGAGCATAAGAAAATAAAAGCAATGGAGAAAGGGAATAAGAAAATGTCCCCGAAAAATAATGGTCGAATTTCCCCAATTGAAGTTGTGCAATTTCCAGTTGTCTAGAGACTTTTGATTAGATTTGTCCTTGCAACAAAACATATTAAAAACAAACAAAATAAACCACGATTGCGATCAATTGCCCCGCGCAAGTGCCCGGTGGCACATCTTTGGGATTTGAAACGGCCAGAATGCGGCTCGACGGTGTAAATGGCTGGGTTGCAGCTCATCAAAATGTTGCCGGACTGCGGCTAACTTGGGTCAGATTGCGACCACGATTGACGAAAAATGAAATTCGTAAAAATTAAGCGGCAGACGCTACTAGTAGTAACATATAGCGGTAGGTTGCCTAGATTTAAGCTCATCGTTATCCCTATTGCTGCGGCTAGCGGTAGGTTCAGTGGTTGATCATCATTGGTAATGCCTCGAATGGAATTAGCGGTAAGGCCTTGCGGTAGCGAACTTCTGCTATATAACCGTTAGTTGTCCAGAATAAGAGATTTTATCGTAGTCGCTGCACATCAACACACACATAAACGTACCACGGCAATTGACACAATTTAAAGGGACAAAAAACAAAAATAAAATAAAATAAAGAAAAGAAAAAGAAAACTAACTATCGCTTGGGTTGCCTCCCAAGAAGCGCAACATTTAACGTCTCATGCTCGACGTGATTCCATGCAATTAATTTTTAGCCCGTGGGGGCTCCACTAATTCTTCCTTATCAAGACCGCGATTCAGCCCATGTTTCTCGTAGAAAGGTTTGATTCTATGCTTGTGGACTTGGAATTTCAACTTCTTACTCTCATCGTATAACGTGGCAACTCCGTACTCATCCATCTCCTTTATCATAAAGGGTCCACTCCATGCGGCGTTGATATTGGTCGGTTCAAATTTATGTTCGGAATTATAGAGCACTAGTTGACTAACCTTGATCTTCTTATCACGAATCTTCTTGTCATAGACCTCGCTCGACTTCTTTTTATTCGTCGTCCAATCCTCGTTATATGCTTTCCCCTTGTTCCTCGTATGTTTAGAACTCATGTAGGGGTCGAGTGAAACATTTCTCGAATAATTATGCGGTGGCTTCGTCTCTTCTCTCGACTCAAATTTTGAGCGATCTTGTTGTGGTTTCAACTCCACCTTCGGCTTGATCTTCGGTGCGTCACTCTCTTCGCGTAATGCAGAATTACAACCAGCAACTCCATCTATGATTTATCCTATGTCAATTCCCAGCAATTCAATCAATTCCTTCCCTCTCAAATGCTCTTGTTCGTCCTCGCCGTCAAACCCGTTTATAGTGGAAATGCTTTGGAGATCATGGACGCAAGAATCGATTAGATCTACAAATGAACACTCATCTTGCATAAGTGGTGAAGGAGTGTTATGAATGTCATGAAGTGAAAACGTCAATGACTCCCCTAAGACGGACATGGTCATCCTTCCTTTATTCACATCTATTAACGCATGTGTAGTTGACATAAACGGACGTCCCAATAAGATTGTATGCTCCTTGCTCCCGCTCGGCACTTCTCCAACATCTAAAATCACAAAATCAACAGGAACAACCAGCTCACCAACCTGCACTAAAACATCTTCAACAATACACAGAGGCTGCCGAATCGACCGATCAGCAAATTGTAGGCGCATAATGGTTGGCTTCAATGCCCGAAGATTGAACTCTCTAAATAAATAATACGGCATCAAATTAATGCCGGCGCCAAGATCGAGCATCCCCCTCGCTGTCTTTCTATTCCCAAGGGAAATAGTAATACAAAAGCTTACAGGATCCTTTTCCTTGGGCGGAAATGGTTTCTTGATTATCGCGCTAACTTCTTTTGTCAATGCCACATGTTGGGTTGCTGCCAAGCGCCTCTCTCGTGATGCTAGTTCCTTGAAAAATTTCACATATGTAGGCATCGTCTTTATCACATCTAGCAGGGGAAGGTTAATATTAACATTCTTCAATAAATTGTACAGCTCCATGAATTTCTTATTTTTCTTGGCTGGACGAAGTCAACTTGGGAAAGGAACCTTATCTCGTATAGTAGGTGTTAACTGCTTGGGTTGCTGAGTCGGAGACTTGGTAGAATCATCTTCTGCTGTGAGAGTGGGGTCTTGATTTGGAAACTTCCCTTTTAACGACCTCGGAATATAAGGATTTGGTGACTTGTGCACTAGGTCCGTTGATTTAGGGTCGTCAATTGTGGGCGAATCCGCTTTTTGAATTTTTGTGACCTCTTCTTTCTCCTCTTCGATTCCATTATCTATCTTCTTTCCACTTCGTAAGACATGGGCAACTGAAGCTTGCTCGGTTTGGCTCGGGAATTTCCCTTTCTCATTTTCCGCCTTTGCCATAAATGTCGCCATTTGGCCCATCATCGTTTCTAAATTCTTCACACATTTGGAGAGGTCATTCAAAACTTCTCTCTGCTTATTGACTTGCGCAGTAAGATTTGCAAGCCCGTCTCTATTTCTAATTGTCTCGGTGACTTAGTTTTGATGCCATATTAGCAATTGATCGCTTGGTTGTGTTGGAACAGGTGTCGGTCCAGACGTTGGAGGTTTGTTTGGTGGTGGTGGTTCAGTTGGGGCGGGAGTGCTGTGTGGGTTTCCAGTGCCCCATTTTAGATAAGGAGAATTACGTTGCGCATTAAATTTAGTTGGTGGTCTGTGCTCATAAGTTGGAAGGTCTTGGTGGCGCATTTGATCTTTAATGGCATACGCCTCAGCCTCGCATTCTTCGTAATACACCATCTTGCACGTATCCACCAAATGCCCTTGCTCCCCACAGCGGGTGCATGTTTCGATGGTCTCACTGCTCGGCACCTCAGTCTCCTCGTTAACTGTTATCTTTCTTGGTCGAGAGCTCGTTTGCCTTGACTTCTCTCTCATCCTCTTAAACGGTTGCTTGGCCTCCATTGCGGTCAAGCTTCCAAAAATCTCCTCCAGCAGCTACTTTGTAGGAGTCCAAAAGCCCTTCGTAGAAAAGTTGGTTCACCATTCCTGGGGAGTTGTGATGATGTGGGCAAGCTTGCAATAGAGATTTGAAACGTTCCCATGCCTCGTGAAGCAACTCCCCATCTTGCTGGACAAAGTTAGCTATTTGTCTCCTAATGTGGCCCGTCGTCTGTGCTGAGTAATACTGATTTATGAATTTGTCTCTAACCATGGGCTAATCAATCAGAGATCTCGATTCTAGTGATAGTAGCTAAGATTTGGCTTTATCCTTCATGCAGCTTGAAAAGCATACCATTTGAAGGTCTTCGTAATGAAGTCCCGGAGATGGGATCCTACAAACTTCGGCATAAAACTTCTTGAGGAAAGTCAATGGATCTTCGTTGGCGAGGCCGTAAAATGTCGGGAGGTTGTTGATTATATAAGGTTTCAGCTCGAAGTCCGTTGCAGTTCTACCCAACACAATGCTGAACTATAGGGACCCACTTGAGGAGTCGTGAACTCTCTTTGTCTTGGTTCGCGCGCCTCCCGTTGGTATCTCTCTTGGTTATTGGGCCTCGCGTAGTTTCTATCGTACTCGTTCCTCTCATTGTGGTGATTATTGGCGAGCCAGTAGTCAACCTGTTCGTCTCCATGATAAGATCTCTCAGAATAATTATCTTAGTCATGGTGGTGGCAATTTCTATTTCCTCCTCGTCGTCCTTCATTCTGGTCCATCATATTCCGTTGAATATTATCCCAGTACTATCGAGGTTGTGTCAGTCCTTTGGGGTGAATTGGTTCACTCTCGTACTCGTTTCTTTATCGTATAGGTGGGTTCCTTGGTGGTTGATCATTTTCGTTGTTGTGGATAGGATTGTTTAGCCTCAACATTGTTTGAAGAACCGGATCACAAACCAAATCAGTGGGTGCGGACGATTTGCTTTCGGATATGTGAGACGGTCTCGCTTGGTTGGAACGATGAATATCTTAAAGGAATGGTTCAAGTTCGGGTCTAAGTGATCTTCGACCTTGCATACACTCAACAGCACATTAAACGCATCGACTAGAGAGAATTATACAAATAGACGGCTAAAAAGACAATAAAATGAACAAACATATTTTTTAAACCTTTGCTATGTTTCCCGACAACGGCGCTAATTTTTTGATTCAAGCTTTTGTGTGTGCATACTTATAAATATTTGTTAGAAATTCAATAGCTTGCCCGCAAGAGTACGAGGTCGCGTGTAGGTTGGCAAAGTTAACTCGAGTCCTCTCTCGAGGAACATATAATCGGAATCTTAAATAGTTTGTTTAATCACAAGTAACTTATACTAATTGGGGGGGGGGGGGGGGGGTGATCGTGTTTTGATTACCTAAGAATGTAAAACGCATGAATATTAATTCAAACTATATAATTTAATTCAGCAACTAGAACAAATAAATTCGAAAATTAACCTACGGGCTCAAACAAGATTTAACTAGCATAAACATAAAGTAATTATCTAAAGCAAAAGATAAACGGAATGAATTGCCTAACAAGAACGGTAACCAAATATTAATTAAACTAAAGTTAAGAATCCGAATAACAGTAGTTTCTAAGGTTCAAAGCGTAAAACAATCCAAGAACGATAATTGAAAAGCAACTACTTAATTGCATAAATTAAATTACGAAAGCAAATAAAGGGTTTAGAGTAACTATTAAACTAAGAATTGCAGTAAAACTCTCCAGCTAATCCAAAGAGGTTGCGTAGATCTTGACCGAAAAAACCGAGACACGAACTAACGATTGTAGCTTGGAACTCGTGACTCTTGAATCTCCTGTTTTGAACTTTTGTGTTATTATGGGATGTAACGATGCGTTGTTTGAGAGTTGAACGAGCATAAGTAGGGTTGTAGTGGTGTATCTTGTGTATCGTTCTTTTTTTGGACGGACTTAGAAGGGTTTAAATAGTTTTCCTTTGGCTTGCCGCATAAGAAACCCTAAAAATCTGATTCTGGACCGTCACGTCGACGTCGCGTCGATCGACGCAAGTTGGGGCTCGGAGTCGATGCATCTGGTGCTCTCGCGTTGACAGGTCTTGGCGTCGATCGACGCACCTAGGATTGACGCTACAGAGAGTTACGTCGACTTGTGCGTCGACCGATTCACCTTGAATCGATGCAACTGCAAGTTGCGTCGGCTTTGCGTCGACCGACGCGGGCATGAATGGTGCCGACAAGCGTCGATGCCTGCGTCGATCGATGCAGCTCCGCTTCACCTCATATTTTCTCGATCTTTTTGCTACTCTTCACCGGAAAGCTCGATCTTTGCCTCTCAATCATCATTCCTCATCTTTTATGTGCTGAACTCTTCCGGTTACTTAGCTGTAAGGTGAAAAACAACGATTAATCACCTATTCTTACTCATTACGATCAAAATACGGTAAACTAAGTTGGAAGTATAAAAATACAGAATTACGCTTAAACTATCCAACTTATACCAAAAACAAATAGAAAAACGAACTGAAAAGCTAATAAAAATAAGGATAAATATGTGCTAATCAGAAGGCATCGGTTGCTTTCAACACAACCGATGCTTATAGTTTACCTATAGGCATCGGCTTTGACATGTAACTGATGCTTAATGTCTACGTATACGCATCGGGATCTTAGAAAGCACTGATGCCTCGTGGTGAGATTTAGGCATCGGTTTGTATCTCACAACCGATGCGTACAGGTTAACTCTAGTCATCGGTTAGTTTTCTACATAACCGGTGCTTATAGCGATATTTAGGCATCGGTCGTTGTTGAGTAACCGATATAAATCTTTTAAGTATATGCATCAGTTTTGTTGTCAAGAACCGATGTATATAACAATGTTAAAAACCGATGCCTAAATCTTATTATATGCATCGGTTCGCACAAATCGATGCACAAATTTTTTGATAAAAATTCCTAGAATCTTAAAAATTTTATTTTAAAACCTGTCCAGAAAATTGATAATTACCATTTACAAAAAATTAATTTAATAAAAGAAAGCATTATATTCTATAATAAATAATTCAAATGCAGAAATTCCCATCCTATCTAATGTAGAAATTAATCGCACAAGTATAGCAAACAAACCCCAACCTCATAGAATCTATCATGTTCAACAGCACAAAGCTAGTAAATAAAAAGCATATCGGTTCCTTCCAAAATCCCCATAGCCTTTCCTCCATTCTTGTGTTGAAGTTCGGCTCCGAACAACACCTCATTCTTGAATTCCAACTCTCAATCCTTAAACAACCTCTTTACTGCTATTTGTTTGTCGTTCCATGCTTTTCCCTGTGAATGAATAAAAGTCACATTATTAACTAAGGAAATCCACCGACGTCTTCATAATGTTCTGCACCAAGTTAAAAAATAAATTACTTAATAACTAAGAACAAGTAATTAAAACTAAGAAAAGAAATACATATATACGAGTAACGTACCGAGTAATATATTCTGCCCATATCTCACGAATCTCATCGATTGTTTCTTACTCGTATGGTTAAACTCCAAATGAGTCCTACACATTCCGATTAAAAATTTCAACCTGTCATTTAAAATGAAGTTTAGGTTTGGAGTTTAAAAAATATTCAGTAATTTTTCCTACTAAAAAATGAGTTTACACGTACCTTGTCTAATGAAGAATTCATACTGACTTGGGAGAAAATGTCATACATATACCTCATGACATAATAAACACACTCATTGCCTCCTCGTTGTTGATTACACTGCAAAAATCATATGAAAGCAGATCAATATCCCCCTATCAATAGATCTATCGGTGAGTTAAAATGAAATGGGTCGAAGACCTTTACTAACTTGCGTACTAGGGTAACTAAGATTTTTTAGTTAATACCATAAAAATAACTTACCGGCAGATGATTCCACACCATGTTTCTTCCTCTTTTTCATTTTTTGAGCAATAGGTCCGAACTGCCCTGCAAATAGTAATCATTACACTCAAGCAGTTAATAACACGCAATGTTTTATTTCATAAACTATAAGAAATTGCTACCTATATATTAAACATTTACAGTTTTAAAACCAAATGAGCGAATGAACCACCCAATATTATATTACATCCAATGAAAAACTTCAAGTTTTTATAAATGGAAAAATACAGAGTAGGCTCTAGAAAGAATCAGGTTGTAGACAATAGCAAATTTGCATTAATGCTATGAAACAAGATGCCCACGAAACAATTGCCCACAAAAAAGAATCATTACATTACTACATTGACAATAAAGATATGAGAATGAATTGTTTTTTATGATGTTATTGTAAAAAAGGACAGCAAGTTACCTTTTCAAAAAATAAGAAACACAAATATTGGGGGAAAATTGTTACTTACGTATTAACATGTGTCTTGATATCCAAGTCCCTCTTGTATCCCTTTGGATCTAAAATAAAAACCTGATTCTTGAGAGGACATATCACTAGCAGCACTCAGTCGTCACTACACATTTTCATAAGTACAAAGATTAATTATCTTTATAAATTATAATAATTGTAAAGGAGTAAAGGAAAAAATAACAAGAAATCTCTATTTACTCGTCATACGTATGGTGCTAGAATGAATGTCCTACTAAACATTTCACCAAAGGCATGACTTATGTACGTCGTTGCAGCAGTCGGGTCCTTTGATATACTTTTCTTGCAGATCTTCACTGGACAGAGAAATCTGAAGGCATCGGCACAAAGACTCTTAGCCAACCCATGAAGACACCTATAAATCATTAGTAGATTCATAGCTAAATAAATTTAAGCTAAATACTGAACTAATTGATAATGAAAAAGAAAGCTCGTACCGCGCAAAGACTTGCACAACAGTAACACTGATCAACCCCATTCTGAACAGGCTCCGAATATCATCAATTGGCACGTGAATTTCCATCTCTCTTTTGTCATGGAAGATGATTTTCTCTAGGTCCATAGAGACGTGGTCCACATGCATGGGCATCGATAGAATCAGGTTGTGTAGCTTTATGAAATTAGGTCCCAAAGTCTCCAAGACTACGTCATCAACAAGAGGTGGCCTTGGTTTTGTTGCAGATTGCTCACCACTTGTCTCCATGAGACTTGTTCTCTGTTTCTTTGAATATGGCCTTGTAATTTCCTGTACATATGTCCATGATTGAGCATACTAAAACTAAATAAATAATTGGTGAAATTAAAACATATATTATTACCTCTCTTGCCTAAACCAATCTGACCGGCCACTGCAAAAAGCTACCTAATGTTTCATCAACGTGCCTCATTTCTGGATGAGCCGTCACCAGTAGAGGAAGTTCTACTGCACCCTCGACAATTTCATCTACTGAGACCTTGACATAACCGGGTGTCACCTTCTGATGATGCACTATTGTGTCCTCGCCGGTTGGGTAAACCATCCCCTTCGCAACAATTTTTATGTCCCCCAAAATGGACAAGGCCAAGCGGCACTCGGTCGGACTCTATTACTCAAAGTAGCCTAAAGTTAATGGTTTGAATAAAAATGATTATATTCTGATGATGAATAAAAATTAAAAATTGATGATAACGAGTTTGAGTTTTATAGGTTATACCGTAATGGCCTGAGTATATGCAGTTATTGACAATGCAGAAATTCAAAAATCCCCTGACTGTAACGGCCTGAGTATATTATTTAACAAACCTAATTACTTTCATCCCCTTTAGTCTTGTATTCACATTCTGGATACAGGTAAAAATATGTTTTAATTATGAAAGTTTGTTTCTGGAAATAATACGATGCAATGCCATTAAGAGGCAATAATTAGAACTAACTACTCTATAATGAAAGGACGAGCAAAAAATGAGACTTGATATTTCCTAATACATGAATAATGAAAAGATGACTCTGAAAAGGATAATGCATAATGAATCTTGACTAAGAATTACTTATTTATCAACTACCAGGGTGCTTGAATGAGTAGGTTTGTGAAAATACACTGCATATTATCTAATTTATACCTCAACCATAGGAAATGGAGTCCCACCAACCGATTGGCAACTACTATGTGGATCACCTTGCGTCGGCGTGTGGAAGTCAGCCCCCTCGTCAAATCTTGATGGCATGTTTTGGTGAATAACTAGAGTATGCGGACCTTGGTTATGCACTTGCTCATACAACCGGTTGAATTGAGCTTGTAGAGCATCAAACTTGCCCTACATCTGCTGCGTAATTTCTTATGTTAGAGCCGCCCTCACCGCGTCCACTGAAACCACTCCACTCTGTCTCCTACTAGTCTAACTCGGTCGACCAAAATGAGACCTCACGTTCACGTGGCTACCAACACCTCACACCTGACTCGGGTGCTCCTTCTCCTCTAGAGACGCACTAAATATTTCATTGTACCTCTGCGGTAGAAATGTCCCTTCGCTGACTTCTCGAGCCTTCTCAGCCTGTTTCAAGAAATGATAAACATCGTTTAACACACCTTCCCCATGTCATTAAGTAAGTACTTCCAAAAATATATATTCTTACAAAAAATATAATTACCATTTTATCAATCACCCCATTCGTTTGATCATTCGGGATATCATAATTTCCCTTTTCGTCCTTCTTGATTATTGCTCGAACCCAATCCAAGCTGAGATCATCCGGAGATATACTCGAGCTGAGCGAAGCACATAAAGATGATGACGAGAGAGGGTTTGATACAACCCACTTAGATTTTGCACTAGAATATCCACCGGGTCCTAAAAAGTGCGGATGCTGGTTGTGAGACTGGCTCTCCCGAGCTTTCCTACTCTTTTCCTGGTAAAAAGTTTTTAGGAAAATATTAGATATATATTTCTGGGGATTTTTTTTAAAAAAAAGGTAATACACTGTACATGCCTCGAATGCTTCAGATTGATGATCACTAACGAATTTTTCCCACTGATCCGCTGTGATGGAATGATATAACTAGGATGAATGATCATATTTTGAGTGTTTCCTCTTTATGAAGTCACGCACTAACCGCGACTTGAAAGCGGTCCACCTCACTCCCGCAACCTTCAGGAAGTGCTTCTTCTTCTCATCCCCTTCGATATTGAACTCTCTCTGAAAAAACAAGAGACAGACATATATTAACACATGTGTTCATCAACAGATGATTTACTATAAAAAGTAGATTATTATATACCTGCAAATCCTCCCAAATCACATCCTTCAGACCACTCTCGACGTGTTTCCACTCGTCGATGTTAATATCTACATGCGACCAAACTAGATAACCCAGGTAATTCTAAAATTGGCAGCATATTTCCTGATGGGTTTATTGTTATCGTCGAAATCGACATGCTTTTGCTCTTAAGGCTTGGATTTCATTTTAATGCATGTCGTTGAGCCTATAGATCTTCTTCTCACAGACTCAGACTCGTGTTCACAGTGGTTGTTCGATGAATTAGTCATGACTCTGTGCCGTTAGTTGATAAAATTCTTAAAACATTAGATGAAAAATATAATTTATACGGCGATGAAAGCTAACACATCAATCGACAACTACTGTGAAGACACCAAGTTCTTAAACAGATTACAAGAGTGAAAACAGATACTTGGATGATTCTAGCAGCTACAAACAACTAAGAAGCATATCAACAACTTTTGTGAAGGTACTTACCGCATAACATAGTTCAAGAGGGTTCAAATGGCTTGTGAACAGGATGTCCAAAATACAACAGTGAAATTATTCATCAAATAAATGGCATCAACCATATACTAATTCATGCATGTGGGTGTGTTAATTAATTTCTCCCATATTTTGCAATAGGCAGCAACTAGATTTAATATGATAATTAAACCTATCATAGACATTGGTTATGGAATGGAATTCAGAGGTCTGGTCTTCAAAACAAATACTGAACAAATACCTTATCAACATGAAAGGTCCAACTTTAAAGGTCTCAGTCCTATCTGAAAGGTCCGACTTGGCCACGGGAAGCAAAAAATGGTTGTGGTAAAATTTCTTAGTTCCAACCCCAATTACCAACTCAGAGAATTTAATTTCCTACAACAGAACATTACCCAAACATGTTAATTTAAAGAACCGAACAAGTACTTAAAAAACATACATTCTTGCGCAATTTGTAGCAGGCGAGGATGAATCAAGGCGACAGGAAATCGACGACGAACAGCAGGCGACGGGGAATCGACGGCGAACAGCAGGTGAGGTTGAATGAATCATCTAAACTTTTCCAAAATATGGCTTTTGAATATCTGGCGGGTTTTTGGAGTGGGAAATATGAAAATTCTGGACTGAATTTAATTCAAAAACCTAGTTTTTGTGTATTTGGGGGCAAATTGGAATTTTCAGAGGCTACGAGCCATGCGGGTTTGAATCCCTCCCTCGCCCACAAATTGCCAAATTTCACATGTATATGCATCGATTGTACAAATAAAACCGATGCTCAAAAATTCTATTCAACAACTAAAGTCGGCTAAGGCAGCTTATTCTGGGCATTCATCTGTAAGGCGGACGCCCCCAAAAATGGTTTTCCAAAAATGGTAATAACCGATGCCTATAATAGTAATTATTAAAACAACAAAAAGTCTCGCGTTCCCATGCCTCCCAGAAGTAAAAAATCCCTTCCAAACCCCTAAAAAGTCTTGAAAATTAGAACGGATCTTCCCCAAGAAATCTTGATGGACATATTCTTACGCCTCCCTACGAAATCGATAGGCAGGCTCAGGTCTTTATCAAAAATATGGTGCAACTTTCTCGAGAAATACCCTGCCAAGAATATCTCACTCTCATCACCCTATATAACACCATTCACTTCATCAAAATCATAAAAGTCAACATTAGCACCGTTTCAAGAGAGCTCGATTTCCAGATGTGTGCACATTGGCTTTGGGTTCCTGCGATGGGTTACTACTGCTACTCAATCTAACCGGTGGGATGGTTTTGGTGAACCCCATTACTCTGGAGCAGGTGGGACTACCTCCTCCACCTCTGGTTAGGGGTGAGACTACCCATGTCGCATGTTAATACGTGTATGATAGTGCCAGAGATGATTATAGGGTGGTTTCACTTTCTTATTGCGATTTGGATTATGATGGCCCATTTGTGCCTAATCGTTGCGATGGTGCAAATGTGTACTCTATGAAAACGGGTGTCTAGAAAAGTCTTAAGACCTCGCCTTATGGTAAATTAGTAATTTGCATACCCTGCGGAAGTTTTTTCAACAAGGCTATCCATTGGCTGCATTATAAGATGAGTGAATTTGGAAAGCTGGAGTTTGTAATAATTGCTTTGGATTTGGTTACTGAAATATATTCTGAAATCACCCCACTTGTTGGTGTTAATGTGGTTAGCGAGTTTTCAAAAAATGCACTTGTGGTTTTTGGGAGATGTGTTTGTTTGGTGGATAGGGAAACTAGTGACCAAAGAACGAATGTTTGGCTTATGAAAGAGTATGGTGTGGCAGGGTCTTAGACAAAACTCATCATTTATTGTAATGGAGTTTTGTCTTGGTTCACACCTTTGTGTTTTGTTGGAGATGAGGAGGAGGAGGTTGTTTTGATGGCTGGAGCTTGTTTGGTTGTTTGTAATGTGAAAGATAGATCATTGAGGTCCTTGGTCATCGATAATGGGGGTTATTATCAATTTCAAGACAAAGGCTACTTTATGAAGAGCCTAGTTTCGCCCTGTTGCGGTCGCCACGGTAATTCTTATTGGCAATGAAATTAAAACATAATTATATCTTTTGAAAGACTTGTTTGTTCATTTAAGCCTAAGTTTTGACTATCACAAAATTAAACTCCCATAAAAGGTATGAAATTTACGAATTCTAGAAATTTAGGGCCAAAAACATAAACACCTAGAATTTTAGGGTGCAATCTGAAAATTCATAAAACTGTTTGTAATAAATATACCATATTTCAGTGTAAGGGTGCTATTTCGACAATCTTCTTGGAAATGGCCTGGAGGCAAACATCTGATTTCACTGTGGGAAGAGGAAAATGCAATTGTGATGATGATGTCGTTTGTCGGACATCATGGACCGACCTCAATCCCGGGAGGAGATATATAAGTTGTCCAAGATTTCGTGTAAGTGTTTAATTTCTTTCCTATTTTTAGATATTAAAGCTAATAATTATTTGGGGGTTTTGTATAAGATGTTAATATGGGATCCATTAATTGTAGTTAAAATAACTGTTACTTAAGATATATGTGGGTGTGTCGTGCTTTTCCTTGATTTTTCTCATAGTCTTTATTTTTCGTAGTTAAAGGGGTTATTTGCATTAATTTTAATTGGAGTAAATTATATTGTAGGAGACTGAAGGGTTCAATTTTTTCAAATGTCTTGAGGACCCATTGTGCCCAAGAGCTACTCAAATTATTCCCGGGCTTTTAATACGAGCAAATAAATTTGAATCTGAAGTTCAAGTGTTGGAGGCTGACGTAAAGATACTTGAATTAGATGTGAAGAAGCACGAAACAAACCTGAAAGCACTTGAAACTAAAAATTATAAGCTTGAAGAATATGTTAAGAAGAAGCGAAATCGGGAACGTTGGTTGTGCACGGCGCTTTTGATTACTTGGTTTGTTATTTGGATAAAAAAACAGTTAATATTGTCTTTATGGTGTATGTGGTTTTAGTGTGTTGTATGCCATTTATTGTTTGACTTGCTAGGTATGAAACCAAGAAAGGGAATTGGCTAATGTGATTGTTCCGTTGTTCATGTGTTGTGATCGGGAGAGTAATGTTTTTAATCGAAGGATAAATTAAGCCAGTTTTTATGTTTCTTATTTTCCAAAGAAGTTGGAAAATGGAATCTTAAATTAATTGAGAACACAAGGGATTCATTAATAAACGCTAGGAGGAGAGAATAAACACAACAGATCTTAGAGGTTATTAAATGCCTGACACATAAATAAAAAAGCTATAAAATAATTAATCTTTGGCCTCATAACAACCATTACTGCAAAAGATTAAGCATTCACATAGTCCAAACATAAAACAGTTCCCCATTACATCTGATTCCATCCCAAACACATCTAAAATTGCTATAGGAAAACAAAAACTAAAGATGGGAGACCCAAGAGATGAAGGGTGAAGGTTGAGTCGAGTGGCAAACATAAGTCTTCAAGCATCTCCTGGCAGCCAGTAAGGACAAGGCGACCATCTAATGCCCAGCTTGATACATCAACAACCAAACGTTGATCAGCAAATCCTATAATTGTAGCCTTCACCTGACGACCCTTACCTCCTGGGACCACATGGCCAGTCCAGAAGTCCTTTGGAATGGCCTATAAAAAGCTCGCATGATTAGAATCTGCTAACGTCAAATCAGTAATTGGTGGAAAGTGTATTAGTTGCAGATAATTTAAAAAATCTTCAACTTACTATTCGTCCACGCTCTAGAACAGTCTTCGATACTGGTACTTTGAAAGAAGGAAAATGAGTCAGCTCAAGGTCAGGATCTTTCACACCTACAAAGCGATTGCTTGAAACGCCTTTGCCGTAAAAGACTATTTGGTCAAAAATATAAGGATCATTATTTCTGAAGACAACGGAATAGTCCTCTCTAATTTTTTTGTCCTCCAAAAAATCGAGCCACTCCCATTTGAACCGCGCCTACAATAAACAAAAAAACAAATAAAAAATAAAATAAAATAACAAAAAAAAAACAAAGTATAAATGCAAACTCTCAGTCATATCTAGTTTGCGGAAACTTAAACAACACATCAAGAATGATAGTATTATATACATACGAAGAAATATAATTCATAATCAATCGTATCACCATCTTAAATACAGAAGAACACAAATAAAAAAAATCGAATAAGGGTACTTAAACACGCATAGTTGTTCATCAACAAACTTGAGTTAGTTATGGAGAGAACAAACCTGGTCACCATCTTCACCAAACAACTCCACCGTGACATCCCAGGTCTGCCCGATGGGATTGCGCAATTAAAAATCCTTGCTCGAAGTTTCTGCAAAAAAATGAACAATTCTCTGCGGGATATGCTACAATTGTGTCGACAATTATTCAGAATTATAAAAAATAATACAACCCAAATCAGAAAATATAAATCAGAACAGAAAAAGAAGAAGAAACGGATGAAATAAAGTCACATATACCATGAAATGTGACAACGGCATGAGGATGGTCTTGGTGAATGTCGGAATTAAAGTCATCCTTAATCTGGGATAGAAGATAAATTGGCAAGATGTGTGGATGAATTTTTCAAGGCTGATTTTGTGTTTTACGAGGGTTTAATATATCTTAAAAATTAGGGTTCAACATCGGTTGTTTGACAAGAGCCGATGCATATTCATCGCTGGTAATAAAAATGCGGGAAAGAATGTTAACCAATATTATATGCATTGGTTTTTTTCATACAAACTGATCCTACGAACATGCTTTAAGCATCGGTCGTAATGATAATAACTGATGCTACTGTTAAGATCTTAGGAAAATTAAAAAAAAACTTTAGACGGGCTAGGGGCAGGCCCTAGCCAATACGATTAAAGATCAAAGCTCGGGTCACGCGCCATGTCCATCAAGCAAAGCAGTTCTAGGCCCAGTCGAGCCCAATAGTGATTCCCTAGACCAGGGGTCGATTCCGTATGGTCCAAGGGAGGAGAACATTTTTAAGTTGCCAAATTTCCTCTTAGAAAGGCGATGTGGGATAGGGGATTATGCAGTAAACTCTTTTTTAATGAATGAACTGTTGTACTCTGTTTATTTAATGAAATTTCCATTTTGTGTTGATATCCTCTACCATTATATGCATCTGTTTTTCATCATTTAATTCTTGATGTTGTTTGATGTTGTTTAGTTCTTGAACATTAAAAGGTTGCTTTTTTATTCCTTCCCTTCAGCAGCTGTACAATTCATTCATCTTCGTACTTCTTCATCTTCTCCTTCAAAATTTTGCATTTTTGGCATCTCAAATATTGATATGTATATATACCAACGAAATGCTACTTTTAATAAAATGTCTCTTGTAATCAAAGGTTTGAAAAAGAAATAAGCATAGAATTATTTGCAAAAAAAAATAATAATAGATTTGTACAATAATGACAAAATAGATAATCAACCACACCATCAAGAAAGGATGAAAACACACAACATAAATTTTCATTAATAAACCATACGGAAACTAAAGAAAATTAAAAGAAAATACAACAAAGTTCATTTATCTTCATACTTCTTCAGCTTCTCTTTCAACACCTCATTCTCAGCTGCCAAGCGATCCCTCTCTTGCTCATAGTGTTGACTCTCGAGAAGAATTTCAACAATGTGGAATAACTGATCCACAAAGTCTTTCTTGAGGCGGACTATCTCCGCCTCGAGTTGTTCTACGAGGCCGGATGGACCAGCCTCGTCGTCGCTGCTTCCGAACCTCGAGCTCGACATTATATATGATTAAAAAAATTTGAGAAAAAATATGAAGGGAGAGGATTACAAAAGAAGAGAAAAGTGAGTTGAAACAAGGGTGATGGAAGATTTTAAGTAGAAAATGAAGAGGTTGGGCAGCTCAAAAGACTGTGAAATTGATCATTTAATTGACATGACCTCAAACTACAAACCATATTGATACTTAATTTCAGCTTGCGTGAAAATGGTATGCTATTAACACCTCCTACTAATTATATTATTGATTACTACTCCTTGCAGATATCCATTGAACACCCTTTTTTTTATTGGGAAACAAGCAGAATATACATTTTGTAGTTCCAAATTTACCCTTATATTAGTTGGCCACACATTAATTATTTGTATGTTCCCAATAAACTCACTCCACAATTATACCAAAAAAATCTTTCACAAGATTTTGAGGCAAATGGCAAATTAAGAAAATCATGACTTAGTGTATATATTAACGAGGGTATTCCTAATTTATGAGTTTTGTGCTGGAATGTCTTGCTCTTAAATAATTCGGTTTAAAACAAAAAAATGTTTATGCATGCAAACGAACTTTAATTATTTTGATAAGACGAAGTGCTCCAGCTACCCAGTGAGCCTGAAAATTATTTTGGTTGCTAAGATTAAATGCACCGGTTGTCTGTATATCATCCGATGCAATTGATAAATTTTAAGCATCGGTTTTGAAGTGAGTTGTATAACCTATCCTTATAAAATAATGGTAGAAACTAGTTGGAAAAAGAAAGCAATTTAAACGACCAGAAAAAAAAAATCGAGAACAAAAAAATCACAAAGCCATTTGATACTAAGAATTATTAACAACAATCGTTTGGCATACATCATAATTTGGGACACCACATGAAAAGGAACAATCTTCAATGTAACAACAAGGGTTCAATAGCTGCTTTTTTATTCCTTCCCACCAGCAACTTAAGAATGTTCTCCTCCCTTGGGCCATTCGAAATCGACCCCTGGTCTGGGGAATCACTATTGGGACGACTGGGCTTAGAAATGATTTGCTTGATGGACATGGCGCGTGGCTCGGGCTTTGATCTTTAATTGGATTGGTTAGGGCCTGCTCGTAGCCCGTCTAAATTTTTTTTAAAATTTTCCTAAGATCTTAACAGTAGCATCGGTTATTACTATTACGACCGATGCTTAAAGTATGTCCATAGGAAACAGCTCACTTCAAATAATTTTATGCTTATTTTTATTTCAAACCTTTGATTACAAGATACATTTATTAAAAACAGCATTTTGTTGGTATATATACATATAAATATTGATCTAACAAAACTATTATTCGTTTAAGGATATATCTGATATGCCAAAAAATGCAAAACTTTAGACACACTTCAAGCATCGTTGCTAATGTTAAAAACCGATGCTACTGACATATTTTGGCATGAAAAAATCAAGAACAAAGCTTATTGTTTAGGAACGGGTTTGAATTTTATGGGTAAATATACATCAACCCAAAAAAAATCAATAAACCATGTTCAAAACTTATATTTACAATAAAAACACTTCCAATTTCATACTTATACAAGAGATCATTACAAAAAAACACACTTGGGATGTGGCTTTCAACCATATTTCACTTAGGTTAAAACTGAAAATTTATTCTTAAACTGTCTATATGAAATTACATAGTGTCTTTCATAACTTGTATTTTGGTAAAAGAACCAAATCCACCAGTACAAAGGGAGTTCCACCAATAACAAAACAAGACTGAAACAACAATAAAACGTGTGTTTGTGTGTGTGTTTTCTAACAACACAAAAAAAAAAAAAAAAAAAATATGCCAACCACCATGGAGATGAAGACACAGTGATGAGTCAATTCTTAAGCTCGTATGAAGCTGATTCCAAGCATAAGGATGTCTATTTATAATTGAGACAAAAAAATGAGTCAGAAATAACTGGTATAACTTATTATGACCAAGTAAATTTCACCATCCAAAAAAATAATCTTACAGGTTTAGTGCATTAATCTTTGTTTTCAATCCACTCTCCTTCTCCATGTTCAGAACGAATATAACCATCACCTAAGGTTATCGGAGGTTCATTAATATCAATGGAAAATGGTGGGGTTTCATCGAAGTGGTCGTACTCGTCTTCATCTACGACATTGTTAACACCAACAATACTCCTTTTGCTGGGGAGTACCAGAGACCACCTAGAATTGGCAGGATCAGAAACATAAAAGACTTGTTTTGCTTGTGATGCAAGTATAAATGGATCATCCTGATACCCCGACCGACTAAAATCAACCGAAGTGGATCCCAAGTCATCAAACCTCACACCCCGTCCGTTGTCGACCCAACTATATCGAAAAAGAGGAATCTCGAACAATTTATAGTCAAGTTCCCAAATGTCCTCAATGACCCCATAGAACAACATAAAAGCATCCACTGGTCCTTTACCTTTCACACTCGAATAATCGCTCGTTAATGCAACTATTGAGGCACCACTATTCTGCAGCACACTTTTGTCATCCTGACATTTCGTGTAAAATGTATACCCATCGATGTCATAACCTTCATAACACCTCACATGTGAAGCAGGGCCATATGCTAACCACTTGATTGTTTCGGTGATGTTATTAGGTGTCCTAGATAACTCTTGCATTACTGTCTCTTTGAGCCATTCATAAAATGTGCGATTATGTTCTCTGGTCACCCATATTTCATCCCTCGAAGGGTTCTGCTATTTTAAAATGTACTTGTGCCGGTCGAGGAATGGATAGACCTCAGAAATATGTTGCAATACGAGTTTGTGTGCCTAGATGCGCAATTCATAATTTGCAAAGAATGCTTTGAGCCCAATAGTGTCTTTTCTTACAAGCCTTCCTTCGTGGCGAGATCTAGGAATGCCAATAGTTTAAAAATTCGTCAAGTAATCTGTACAAAACTCAATTACCTCCTCGGCAGCGTAACCTTCAATGATACTCCCTTCAGGCCGAGAACGATTCCTCATAAATCCTTTTATTACACCCGTGTACCTCTCGAACGGGTACATGTACCTCAAGAAAACCGGCCCACACAACTTAACCTCTCGAACTAAGTGGACAATTAAGTGCACCATAATGTCAAAAAACGATGGAGGAAAAAATATTTCAAACTCGCATAACGTTTTAACAACGTCGGCCTGCAAATCATCTAATATTTCAAGATCAATAACTTTACTATAAATTGCTTTGAAAAAACGACAAGGCTTTGTTATTGTACACCTGACATCTCTTGGTAATGAGCCTCGAATTGCAATCGGTAGTATGTGCAGCATTAAGATATGACAATCATGAGATTTCATGCTAATAAATTTCAGGTCCTTCATTGAAATGAGCTTTTTAATATTTGAAGAATAACCATAAGGAACCTTGATTTTATTCCAACACTCATAAAAACTTATTTTCTCTTTTTTTGGCGTGGTATAACAAGCTGGAGGTAGGTAAGTTCGCTTGTCAGTTTTTTTCGGAGCTAACTTCTCATGTATCTCCATTTCCACCAACTCTTGTCTAGAGTTAATACCATCTTTCGTCTTACCCAGAATGTTTAATAATGTTCCAATAACACTGTCACATATATTCTTCTCAACATGCATCACATCTATACAATGTCTGACCAACAAATGTTCCTAGTATGGTAGACCCTAAAATATGGATTTCTTCTTCCAACCACCCGTTCAGAAAATTTTAGAAAGTTTGCCAAACTCAACATCAATATCTTTAACACGATCGTAAATTGCACGTCCCGGATAATGGCGATCTAGCAACTCGGTCCAGAGTTTTCCCATTGAAAATCTTCTTCTTTTTTTCTATAAGGATGCTGACTTGGGAGAAAGGCCCTGGTATCCATGTACACATTTTTTCTACCATTTTTTAGCCAAATACTACTTGTCTCATCTTCAAAAATGGGGCATGCCTTAGCTCATTTATTTGCAGAACCTGACAAGTTACCATAGGCTGGAAAATCATTGATCGTGCAAAATATCATGGCTCGTAAGGTGAAACTAGTTTGAGTATAAGCATCAAAGACGGTTACACCCTTGTTCTATAATTTTTTCAAATCCTCAATAAGAGGTGCCAAGTACACATCTATGTCATTCCCTGGTTGCTTAGGTCCGGATATCAACAAAGACAGCATGATGTACTTACGCTTCATGCATAGCCAAGGAGGAAGATTATAAATTGTTAAAAGAACTGGCCAAGTACTATGACGACTGCTCATGTTTCCAAATGGATTCATTCCATCAGTGCACAGACCTAGCCGAAGATTTCTCTTCTCACTACCGAATTCAGGAAACTTATTATCAATGTTTCTCCATTGCAGTGAATCGGCCGGATGTCTTAGTTTTCCATCCTTCTTCCTTCCTTCAGCACGCCACGACAAATTCTTCGCTTCATTAGCATTTGAAAACAACCGTTTGAATCTGGGAATAACCGGGAGATAGTACAACACCTTGGTCGGAGGACCTTTTTTTGTACAAGCCCACCATCATCACTGCTTTTTTTTTATAGCACGATTCTCCGCATTTTGGGCAGTCCCGTAGATCCTTGAATTCATTCCGATACAATATGCAATCATTTGGACATGCATGTATCCTCTCGATCTCCAGACCCAATGGGCACAACATTTTCTTTGCCTCGTAGGTTGAAGTGGGAAGCTCGTTATCATCAGGAAACGTATCTTTTAGAAGCTCTAGTAACTCCGATAAACTCGTATCACTCCATCCACTCTTCGCCTTCTTGTTATATAGATTAAGCATGAACGATAACTTTGTAAATTTGGTACAGTTAGGGTACAAAGGTTTCCCAGCATCAGCAGCTAATCTTCCAAACGCAGCAACATTATTGATATCACATTCTATGTCATGCAACGTTTCATCTAATCGATCCTCATCGGTCTCTGTATTACTATCACTAGTACCATACGTAGACGGAGCTGGCGAGTGAGCTGTATTATCAGGTAAAGTTTCACCATGCCATATCCATCGTGAATAACCTTCTTTAAAACCACGACGTATCAAATGGCTCTCACTTGGTCCGTAGTCCGAAATTGCCTCAGATTTTTACAATCAACACAAGGGCACACAATCGTCTCTGAAGAAGTCTTAGCTTTATTCTCCACAACAAATCTAAGAAAACTTTCAACCCCTTGAATATATTCAAGTGTATTACGTCTACCATACATCCAACTTCGATCCATTCTCTACCATTGCACAATTGAATTAAGAACTCAATAAAAAAACTAACAAAGAAACAGAAAATTAATTTACTAGAAAATATAAATGCATATATCTCTGTTCATAATTTACTTTTCTTAATAATTACTTTTTTTTGTTGTTGTTATTATGTTTTCTTGACAAAATTTATGCAGTGTTAGAATTCATATTATATTATAATTAACTTTGAGATAAAAAATTCAACTAATTATAATTATTATTTTTATTATTATATTAAACAAACCAAAGTCGACTATCGAAAGACAAGTGGTCCTCCAACAATTTATCTACTATTTTATGTGTATCAAAAATTTTGTGATAATTATATTACTCTGTTATTAGGCTACGTACAATTTGTTTTACATGATGTGTTTTTAGGTCAGTCACATGTACATGTATGAGTCAGTTGAACTTATTTGTAGTCCTTAAAAGTTCAAAACAAACCTAAACTTTATTTTATTCCTTACTATTAAGTAGCACGGTTTAAAAAAAAAAAGCACACAACAATTTAATATAATGATTTTTATTCCAATTAGCAAAAGTCAAAAAAGTTACAAATGCAAAAAATAAGAATAAAAATTACAAATGCATGAAGAAAAATCAAGCTTCGGTAGCCTTCCTCTTCGTTCCTGCCTGAGAATTACCAACATCATCATCATCAAACCGTGCACCAAGCTTCGTGATGAGAATAGATTCGAGGTTTGAGATGAAAAGCACCACCTCACCCCAATGAGCATTTATACTGCTCAGAATGTTGGTGATTGCTTCTAACTTGTCGGCTACATTCTGCATGTCTGCGGAACGTTCTTCCTACATTAGCTTCATCAACAGGACAATTTGTTTTTCCTGAGTTTCCATTAGTTTGCGAAGCGGTCCCGAAATCGTGTTGTCAGTCATTACTTTTTTGAGATGGAGCTTTAAATTTCAATTGTCAGAAAGGTGTTGTGAAGATTAACATTTTTCAGAAGTAGGGGTATTTATACAAACAAGTTCAGTGCACCTCTTTGAGTTCTCAACGCCTTTTTAATTTCCCGATGCATCATGCCTTTTCAATTTCCAGAAACAACACAACCGTATGCATTCTAGGTATAAATAAATATTAATGCTGCTTCACGCCTTTTCAGATTAAATGCAGATAAATTATATGTAAAACTATAAATGCAAAAAATAAATACATACCTTGATCAATTTGCAAAGAGACTGGTATGTTTTCAGTTAATTTCAAAAATTTCAACTACAAATTCAATAGCAAAGATGAAAGATATTTGGGTGGAGTTTTGAATTTCTGTTCATCAATTATAACTGTGAAGACTCAATTCAGAATTATGAGTTGTTTTACTAATTTTAAAAATGTCGGCATTTTAAGAGAAGACAGCATTTCACAATATACATCGGTTGTTGACAGAGCAAGCGATGTATATTGTATGATGCCAAAATAATTAGCATCGGTTTTGACAAATAGAAAGATGCTATTATTACTTTTAAATATAAATGCATCGGGATCAGTAAACAATCGATGCATAATGTTTTGATTTTTTTCGGCCGATTCTTTATTCACTTTTTCTTCCCACGGTGGCACATAATTAAAATTGAATAAGCATAAGTTTTTCAACAGAACCGATGCTCTTGTTTCGTTCCAGGCATCTGTTGTCCATCAACAACCGATGCTATTTATTGTACAGAAATTTTTTGATTTTTATTATTATGTGCATCGGTTAATGTCATAAAAATCGATGCTTCATGTTTTGAAATTTTTGCTCATCCAATATATCACCCTTTATTCCCGCGAATGGGCGCGTAATTAAATTTGAATGGGCATCGGTTCTATCCAGAACCGATGATCGTAATTTGTTATAGGCATCAGTTTCTCTACATGAACCGATGCTTATATATTTTTTGGATTTATTTCTATTATAGGCATCGGTTGGCGTCCAACATATTGATTTTTCCCGGATTGTATAGGTATCGGTTGTTTGACCAAGACCGATGTCTATTTATTTTAATGAAAATTTTCGGTTATCTTATTATAATACTTATCTGTTGTTGAGGAACAACCGATGCTAATAATATTTAGGCATCAGTTGTCTTTCGACAATCGATGCATATAACTTTTATTTATTACAAAAAAAAAACCGCGCGACTATAGGCATCGGTTTTTGCTTTAAAACCGACGCATAAATCTTATTTTAATTATAAAAAAGACCCCGCGTGACTATATGCATCGGTGTTTGACAACAACCGACGCCTATAACCCTGTTTCGATGGCGTTTTTTGTAGTAGTGAAGGACTCTATAAGATCAGGGTTAGACCACTTCTCCAGTGTGGTCCTGTCTAAGCTCGGACACTGGCCCTGGATGAATTGAACTGCCAAGTGACCTGAGCAGTCCAAGATGGATTTATTAAACCAAGTGTCATTGGGGGTGGCAATCTTAACTCCCGAGCCTGACGCCCCCCCGTGCTTGTGCGTGGCCTCTTCGATGGCCGCTCCATTATCTCCCCCCGAGTCTGAGGGTATGATCACTTCTATCTCCTTCACAGGAGGAGCCTGGGGAGTGCCAGATCTGCTGGCCTCAGCCTGGGAAGGCTCAGCCACCAGAGCTTGTTGCTCTGACCCTGTGATTGCACCCCTTTGGCGAGCATCCATGATTATGTGCATCATGTTTTCTAAGTAAATGGGGACAGGTTAACCAATTTGAAGTCCTCCGGTACCTGATCAAGGTTCTTTACCAATCTCGGGGGTTAAAGGGTTGTTCTCCTCCCGATCATTGAATAAATCTATGGCGGAGGGGATGAGAAGTTTGGAAAGAGGAAAGACGTATTCGTTTAAAATAGAAATTATCCTTTTAAGGTGAGGAGATATGTCTCTTATTGACAAATGCTGCTGAGCTGGCAATTGCTCAATAGATTGGGGAGGGAAGCCTCAATCCTTTGAACAATGAACAAAGAAAAACATTTTATGCCAGGACTTTTTGGAGGAGGGGATGACGGTGAGGAACTGAACACCTGTCCTGGAACACAAGTAAAAATAGCCTGGGGCAGAGCTCTTAACTTGGAAGAGCTGGAAGAAGGTTTGGGCTGTTAGATCCAGGCCAGCGTGTCGCATGGCCAGATTTTAACTTATGATAATCTTAAACGAATTAAGAACAAACTGGTGAACCAAGATTTTGTACAGCCGGGCTATCTCTAAAATCAGGGGATTCACCGGAAGGCTCACACCCACCTGAAATTGGTCAATGAAGAAGATCAAGTGGCCCACTGGCGCCTGATACACCATTATGCCGCCGCGAGGGTTAACCAATTTGAACTCCTCCGGTACCTGATATTTATACCTCAGATTCTCCACCATTACATCACTAAGAATGGAGAAAACATATGGTCGACCGGGGATGTAAGGGGGGTACTCGAATGACGATGACGATAAAGCCAACGTTGCCGGAGAAGAAGGGGCAGAAGAAGAATTAATGGCAGGAGAATGGGTAGAAGAAAAATTGGCAGACGAAGAAGATGAGGGCCTTGAAATTATTGGAAAAGCAATAATGGTTGGAAAGATACTTGGTGATGAAGATGATCAGAAATTGATAATCTTGGAGATAATACTGAATCGCCAAAGAGAAGATGCAGAGAGCGAATGCATTTGTGAAGCTGAAAATATGAAAATTGAGGAAGAAACAGAGGACAGTGGGAATAAGAAGAGGAGGAGGTTTTCAGAAAACGAAAATCGAAGAAATAGCGGGATCTTGATGGGATTCCCGCATTAAATTCCTGTCAGATGAACAGTACCCTAGGAGATGAGCTGGAACGCCAACCGTTACTGGGTATGGTAACCACCGCTGACCTATCAGTGCTGCAAACCTCGAGAAGACTTGTTGGTATGGTAACCGCCTCTGGATATGGACCGTCACTAATAATGCCAATAATTAGACCAGATAATTGGGCAGATTTCTTGGGATTTGTATAGATACAGAAATTTGGAGAGACGTGTGGAGCCCTAATTACTACAAAAAGAAGCCCTTAAGTTCTTACAGATCTACCCCAACCATTTTTTTTTGGGGATGGGGGTGGACGAGTTGATGTGACCTGAGTAGGCAAACCTGGATTGGGGTAGACCTGGCCTACGATCACCAAGAAAGAGCCCAGTGGCTAAACCTGCTTTATCCTCGTGAGATCCTGAGCTGACTTTCCCAAAGGAGGTCAGGAACATAGATTGAGATGAGGAAGGAATTACCCTAGCTAGCTCAGGATAATCCTAGTCTGACCTAAAATTCTCGGATGAGATTAAGGTCAAGAGGCCTAGAGTCAGGAGAAACATCCTGATCTGATATGAATCCTCGGAAAATGATTATAGGAGGACCGGCTTATGGGAGACCAGGCAATATGGATTCCTAGAAGGGAACAGGTGGGATAACTTGTCGTGATTATTTGCATGATGGCCCGAGATTCGCGTTTCCAAGATCCCAGAAGAGTCCCCACTAGGGAAAATTATAAATAGCTCAACCCCTAGGCTGAGAGAGGTATGACATTCTTGTGCATTCCTTTCATTGCTCAATGAAATACACGACACGCTTAACTGACTTAAGCATCAGAGAGGTTTCCACAGGAAATCCTCCGGTGGTCCTTTCTAACGTGTTTGTGGGTGCAGGTCAGGTTTATTTCCAGGAAAACCGGAGTGTTTATAGAGGGGAATATTTGGTTTGGTTTTGGTTATTTTCGGGTGAAAAAGATTAATTTATCCTTCAATTAAAAAACATTACTCTCCCAATCCAACAAACATAATCTAGTATTTCATTTCAATACAACTGCAATCCTAACACAGGAACAACAGAACAAGCAGCTACGACGACAGAACAACGAAAGAAATCGACCTCCAAAACTACCTCTATCAATCTATTTAGAACCCTAGAAAAGGAAACAATATACAACATACAACACACATTCATTCCCAACACTAAAATCGTACATACACCCTAGAGAGACCTTCAACTGTTCTTGATCCAGATAATAAACCAAGTAGTCAAAAGCGCCGTGCACAACCAACGTTTCCGATTTTGCTTCTTCATCACATATTCTTCAAGCTTACAATTTTCAGCTGCGAGTGCTTTCAGGTTTGTTTCATGCTACTTCACATCTAATTCAAGTCTCTTTACGTCAGCCTCCAACACTTGAACTTCAGCTTCAAATTTATTTGCTCGTCTTAAAAGTTCGGGAATAATTTCACTAGCTCTTGGGCACAGTGGGTCCTCAAGCCACTTGAATAACTTGCAACCTTCAGGCTCCTAAAATATTACTTGCTCGAATCAAAATTAATGCAAACAAGCCCTTTAACTATAAAAAGTTAAGACTATCAGAAAAATCAAGCAAAGCACGACACACCCACAAAAATCTTAAGTAATAGTTATTTTAACTACAATCAATCGACCCCATGTTAACATATTATACAAACCCCCAAACCCCCAAATCATTATTAGCCCTAATAACTAGAAATTGGAAAGAAGTTCAAGACTTACAAGAAGTCATTGACAACTTATATATCTCCTCCGGGGATTAAGGTCGGTCCATGATGTCCGACAAATGACATCATCATCACAATTGCATTTTCCTCTTCCCACAGTGAACTCAGACGTTTGCCTCCACGCCATTTCCCAAAGATTGTCGAAATAGCACTCGTAGACTTAAATATGGTAGTTTTATTACAAACAATTTTAGGAATTTTAAAATTGAGCCCTAAAATTTATAAATATTATGTTCTAGCCCTAAATTTCTAGAATTCGTAATTACTCAATCAAATTTGTTACCTTTTATCAGAGTTTAATTATGTGATAGTAAAATAAAGACTTAAATAAAAAAATAAGTCTTTCAAAAGATATAATTATATTTTAATTTCATTGCCAATAAAAATTACCGTGGCGACCGCAAAAGGCAGGCGAAACGAGACTCTCCGTAAAGTAGACTTTGTCTTGAAATTGATCATAACCCCCATTATCGACAACCAAGGACCTCAATGATCTATCTTTCATGTTATAAACAACCAAACGAGCTCCAGCCATCAAAACAACTTCCTCCTCCTCATCTCCAACAAAACACAAAGACGTGAACTAAGAAAAAACTCCATTAATATAAATGTTGCGTTTCATCCAAGACCCTACCACACCATACTCTTTCATAAGCCAAACATCCGTTCTTTGATCACCGGTTTCCCTACCCACTAAACAAAGACATCCCCCCAAAACAAAAAGTGCATTTGTTGAAAACTCTCTAACCACATGGACACCAACAGGTGGAGTGATTTCGAAATATGCCTCGGTAACCAAATCTAAAGAAATGATTACAAACTCCAGCTTTCCCAATTCACTCATCTTATAATGCAGCCAATGGATAGCCCCATTGAAAAACATTCTGCAGAGGATGCAAATTACTAAATTACCATAAGGCGAGGTCTTCAGACTTTTCCAGACACCCATTTTCAAAGAGTACACATATGCACCATCGCAACGGGTAGGCATGAATGGGCCATCATAACCCAAATCGCAATAACAAAGTAAAACCACCCTATAATCATCTCTAGCACTATCATACCCGTATCCACATGCGACATGGGTAGTCTCACCCCTAACCAGAGGCGGAGGAGGTAGTCTCACCTGCTCCAGAGTAATGGGTTTCACCAAAACCATCCCACTAGTTAGGTTGAGTAGCAATAATAAGCCGTCGCATGAACCCAAAACCAATCTACACACACCTGAAAAGTTGAGCTCTCTTGAAACGGTGCTAATGTTGCCTTTTATGATTTCGATGGAGAGAAAGATGTTATATGGGGTGATGAGAGTGAGATATTCTTGGCGGGGTGTTTCTCGAGCGAGGTGGGATTTGATGAACTGTGGGGTGGAGAGCAAGTTGCACCATTTTCTTGATAAGGACCTGAGCCTACCTATCGATTTCGTAGGGAGGCATAAGAATATGTCCATAAAGATATCTTTTAGAAGATCCATTTTTCTGTTCAAGACTTGGTAGAGGTTTGGAAGGGTTTTGGAATTGGAGATGAAGTGGAGGGGAGGAAGAGGTGGGGAAGGGGAGGGATAATGTCTGCTTCTGTCCAGCAGGCGAGAACAGAAGCTATTTTGGAGGAAGGTGAGGGTCAGAACGCGGGCCAAAGCTTGTAAAATATTTACTATTATAGGCATTGGTTATTCTGAACAAGCGACTTTAATCATCTGATAAAAGTTATGAGCGTCGGGTTTTTTTGTACAACCGATCCATATACGCGTGAAATTCAGCAATTTTTGGGAGAGGGAGGGATTCGAACCCCTGACATCGTGTTTCGTAGCCACGTGCTCTAATCCTCTGAAACTAAGTTATAATTATAGGCATCGGTGGAGTGCGAGAAGGTATTCGAACCCGGTGGTTCATAGCCTCTGAAATGTCTAATTTTGCCCCAAATACACGAAACTAGGTTTTTGAAATAAATTTCAGTCCAAAAGTTTCATATTTCCCACTTCAAAAACCCTCCAGATTTTCAGAAGTAATTTTTCGAATAGGAGAGACGATTCATTCACCCTCGCCTGCTGTTCGTCGTGGATTCCCCATCGCCTGCTGTTCGCCGTAGATTCCCTGTCGCCTAGTTTCACCCTCACCTGCTACAAATTGCGCAAGAATATATGTTTTATTACTTGCTCAGTTCATTAATTAACATATTTAGGTAATGTTTATGAGTAGAAAGTTAAATTCTCTGAGTTGGTAATTGGTGTTGGAACTAAGAATTTTTACCACAAGCATTTTTCGCTTCCCGTATCCAAGTCGGACCTTTCACATAGGACTGAGACTGGTTGATTAGGTTGATCACCTTTTTAACATAATCAGTATATGTTGAAGACTGGACCTCTGAATTCCATCCATTTCTAATGTTTATGACAGGTTTAATTATTATATTAAATTAGTTGCTGCTTTATGCAAAATATAAGAAAAATTAATTGACACACCCATATAAAGATCATCAGTGAACGTACTTTAAGGGGTATAGAGCCCATCTATAGTAATTAGTGATTATGGTTGATTATATTTATTTGACGATTAATTTCACTGTCATATTTTGGACATCCTGTTCATGAGCCATTTGAACCCTCTTGAACTGTATGTTATGCGGTGAGTACCTTCACAAAAGTTGTTGATATGCTTCTTAGTTGTCTGTAGATGCTAGAATCATCCAAGTATCTGTTTTCACTCTTGTAATACGATTAAAGCTTTTGGAGTCTTCACATAATTTGTAGAGTGATGTGTTAGCTTTTATCGCCGTATAAGTTATATTTTTTTATCTAATGTTTTAAGAATTTTATCAACTAATGTGACAGAGTCATGACTAATTCTTCGAGCACCCAATGTGAACAAGAGTCTAAGAAAAGAAGATCAAGAGGATAAATAACATGCATAAAAATGAAAAACAAGCCGTCAGAGCAAAAGCATATCGAATTTGACGATACAAATAAACCCATCGGGAAATATGCTGCCAATTTCAAAAGTTACCTATGTTCTCTAGTTCGGTCACATGTAGATATTAACATCGACGAGTGTGAACACGTTGAAAGTGGCCTTAAGGATGTGATTTGGGAGGATTTTCAGGTATATAATAATCAATTTTTTATAGTAAATTATCTGTTAATGAAAACACGTGTTATATATATGTATGTTTCTTATTTATTCAGAAAGAGTTCAATATTGAAGGTGATGAAAAGAAGCACTTTTTGAAGGTTGCGGGAGTGAGGTGGACCGCCTTCAAGACGAGGTTAGCGCGTGACTTCAACAAGAAGAAACACCCAAAACATGATCACCTATCCCAGTTATATCCTTCCATTACAGATGAGCAGTGGGTGAAACTCGTTAATGATAATCAATCTGAAGAATTCAAGGCATGTACAATGTATTACCTTTTTAAAAAAACAATCACCACAAATCTATATCTAATATATTCCTAAATTCTTTTTACTAGGAAAAAAATAGGAAAGCTCGGGAGAGCCAATCTCACAACCAGCATCCTCACTTTCTTGGACCCAGTGGGTATGCTAGTGCGAAAGAAAAGTGGGTAGTATCAGACCCTGTCTCATCTTCGTCTTCATGTGCTTCATTCATCTCGAGTATTGCTGCGGATGATCGCAGCTTGGATTGGGTTCGAGCAAGAATTAAGAAAGACGAAAAGGGAAATTATGATATCCCGAATGAGCAAACAAAGGGGGTGGTTGATAAAATTATAATTATATTTTTTTGAAGAATATATTTGGAAGTACTTACTTAATGGCATGGAGAAAGTGTATTAAATGATGTTTATCATTTCTTGAAACAGGTGTAGAAGGCTCGAGAAGTTAGTAAAGGGACATTTCTACCGCAGAGGCACAACGACATCTTGAATGCGTCTCTAGGGCTGTTTTTTGTCAACCGAGTCACACAAGTAGGAGACAGAGTGGAGTGGTTTCAAAGGACGAGGTTAGGGCGGCTCTGACGCAAGAAGTCACGCAGAAGGTGTAAGGTAAGTTTGATGCTCTACAAGCTCAATTCAACCGGTTGTATGAGCAAGTGAATAACCAAGGTCCGCAGAATCTTGTTATTCACCATAACTTGCCATAAAAAGTTGATGAGGGGGCTGATTTCAACATGCCTACGCAAGGTGATCCACATAGTAGTTGTCAATTGGTTGGTGAGACTCCTTTTCCTATGGTTGAGGTATAAATTAGACAATCTGTAGTGTATTTTCACAAATCTACTCATTGAAGCACCTTGGTAGTTGATAAATAAGTAATTCTTAGTCAAGATTCATTATGATTTATCCTTTTCAGAGTCGTCTTTTCATTAGTCGTGTATTAGAAAATATGAAGTCTCATTTATTGCTTTGACTTTCATTAGGGAGTAGTTTTAATTATTGCCTGTTAATGGCATTGGATTGTATTATTTCCAGAAACAAATCTTCATAATTAAAACATGTTTTTACCTGTATCAAGAATATGAATACAAAGCTAAAGGGGATGAAAGTAATTAGGTTTGTTATATTTATATAATATACTCAGGCCGTTACGATCAGGGGATTTTGCATTTTTGCATTGTCAATGCCTTCATATACTCAGGCCATTACAGTATAACCTATAAAACTCAAACTCGTTATCATCAAGTTTAAATTTGTATTCATCATCAGAATATAATCATTTTATCCAGACCATTAACTTTAGTCTACTTTTGAGTAATAGAGTCCGACTGAGTGCCGCCTGGCCCTGTCCATTCAGGGGGATATAAAAGTTGTTGCCAAAGGGTTGGTTTACCCAACAAAGGAGGACACGATAGTACATCATCAGAAGTTGTCACCCAGTCATGTGAAGGTTTCAGTAGATGAAGTTGTTGAGGGTGCAACACAACTTCCTCTACCGGTGATAGCTCATCCAGAAATGAAGCACGTGGGTGAAGTTTTAGGTAGCTTTTTGCAGTGTCAGGTCAGTTTAGTTCAGGCAAGAGATGTAATAATATATGTTTTCATTTCACCAATTATTGATTTAGTTTTAGTATGCTCAATCATGGCCATATGTACAGGAACTTACAAGGCCATATTCGAAGAAACAGAAAACAAGTCAAATGTAGACAAGTGGTGAGCAATCTGCAACTAAACCAAGGCCACCTCTTGTTGATGACATTGTCTTGGAGACTTTCGAAGATAATTGCAAAGATATACACTCGTTGATTCTATCGATGCCCGTGCATGTGGAATACATCTCTATGGACCTAGAGCACACCGTCTTCCATCATGAAAGAGCAAAGAAAATTTATGTGCTAATTGATGATATTCAGAGCTTGTTTAAAATGGGGTGGATTAGTATTGCTGGTGTGCAAGTATTTGCGTAGTACGAGCTGTCTTTTTTCTTATCAATTAGTTCAATATTTAGCTTAAATTTTATTTAGTTTTTAATCTACTAATGATTTACAAGTATCTGAGTGGGCCGGCTGAGAGTCTTTGCACTGGTGCCATCGGATTTCTTTTTCTAGCGCAGATCTCAAAAAAAGTATTTTAAGTGATCTAACTGCTGTGACATCGTACTTATGCCTTCGATGCAATGGTTAGCATGACCTCATTCTAGCACCATACCTAGACGAGTAAGAGAGACTATTTCTTGTTCTTTTTTTCTTTACTCATTCACAATTATTATAATTTATAACAATAATTAATCTTTGTGCTTACGAAAATATGTAGTGACCACTAGGTGCTACTAGTGATATGTCCTCTCAAGAATCTGGTTTATATTTTAGATTCAAAGGCATACAAAAGTGAGTTGGATATCAAGACACTTATTAATACGTACATAAGTTTCCCCCTATATTTGTATCTTCTTTTTTGAAAAGGTAACTTGTTGTTCTTTTTTACAATAACATAATTCACTTTGAGGTCTTTATTATCAATGTAATAATGTACTGATTCTTTTTTGTGTGCAATTGTTTCATGGGCAAGTTGTTTCATAGCATTAATGTAATTTTGATATTTTCCACAACCTGATTCTTTGTAAGCCTACTCTATGTGTTTACATTCATAAAAGCGCCTCAAGTTTTTCATTGGATGTAATATAAGATTGACTTGTTCATCCGCTCATTTTTGTTTTAAAACTGTAAATGTTTAATATATAGGTGACAATTTCTTATTTTTATTGAAATAATACTTTGCGTTATTAACTCCTTGAGTGCAATGATTACTATTTGCAGGGCAGTTTGGACCTATTGGAGAAGAAAAGCAAAAAGAGGAAGAAACACGGTGTGGAATAACCTGTCAGTAAGTTATTTTTAAAGGTATTAACAATACAATATTATATTTATCGGTTCCCTAGTAGGTAAGTTAGTAAACTTCTTCGACCCATTTTATTTTGACTCACCTATAGATCTATTAATAGGGGGATATTGATCT
The DNA here is from genome assembly GCA_014905375.1 of Phtheirospermum japonicum. Taxonomy (NCBI): domain Eukaryota; kingdom Viridiplantae; phylum Streptophyta; class Magnoliopsida; order Lamiales; family Orobanchaceae; genus Phtheirospermum; species Phtheirospermum japonicum. The sequence continues at coordinate 820,017 of BMAC01000202.1, forward strand.
GCTTTCATATAATTTTGTAGTGTAATCAACAACCAGGAGGCAAGTGTGGTTATTATGTTATGAGGTATATGTATGATATTTTCTCTGTGTTCAGTATTAATTCTTCATTAGAAAAGGTACGTATAAACTCATTTTTATTAGTAAAAATTACTGAATATTTTTTAAACTCCAAACTTAAACTTCATTTTTAAAATGACAAATTGAAATTTTGATTCGAAATGTGTAGGACTCATTTGGAGTTGAACCATACGAGCAAGAACGAATCGATGAAATTCGTGAGCTATGGGCAGAATACATTACTCGGTAAATTACTCGTATATATGTATTTTTTTTCTCAGTTTTAATTACTTTTTCTTAGTTCTTAACTAATGTTTATTTTGTAACTTGGTGCATCACATTATGAGGAGGTTGGTGGATTTTCTCTGGATTTTCTTAGTTAATGTGACTCTTATTCATTCACTGGGAAAGCTTGGAATGGCAGATAAATAGCAATAAAGAGGTTGTCTAAGGATTCAGGGCAGGGCAATTTGGAATTCAAGAACGAGGTGTTGTTAGTAGCCAAACTTCAACACAAGAATGGAGGGAAGGCACTTGGGATTCTCCCTCGAAGGAATCGATATGCTTCTTATTTATGAGTTTAGTGTGTAAGCTTTGTGATGTTGAACATGATTAGATTGTTGTCGTTGAAGTTTCAAGTTTTCATAATGACATGGTTTGGGTTTGTTGCTACTTGTGCGATGAAATAATTTGTTCAACTTGACTTTTATTGATAGGATGGGAATTTTTGCATTTGAATTATTTATTATTGAAGAAAATGCTTTTTTATATTAATTTTTTTTTTTCAAATGGTAATTATCAATTTTTTGGACATGTATTAAAATAAAATTTTGGAATTTTTTCAAAACTGTAAATTTGTGCATCGGTTTATGCAAACCGATGCATATAATCAGAAGCGGCATCGGTTTGGATGACAATAACCAATTCTTACATGCTGTTTTTAACATTATTATATGCATCGGTTGTTGACAACCGAACTGATGCCTATAAGTAAAAATTCGACATCGGTTACTTGAACACGACTGATGCCTATAAGTAAACTATATGCATCGGTTATGGGATTAAAACCGATGCTTACAGAGAGTCACGAGGCATCAATGATTTGAGAACAACCGATGCGTATACATAAACATTGGGCATCAGTTATGGGATTAAAACTGATGCCTACAGACAGTCACGAGGCGTCGGTGATTTGAGAACAACCGATGCGTGTACATAAACATTAGGCATCGGTTCTTATATACAAACTGATGCGTATACACTCTATAAAGGCAGCGGTTTATTCACACCAACCGATGCGTATACATAAACATTAGGCATCGGTTATTCATCAAACCGATGCCTATAGGTATATTATAGGCATCGGTTGTTTGGCAAAAATCGATGCCTGTAGAGACTGTATATAGACATCAGGCATCGACTTGTGATGAATATAAGCATCGATTTTGGTCAAACAACCGATGCCTATGTCTATTATTAACATCAGTTGTACAACCGATGCCTAAAGTCCAGGTTAATAGCATCAGTCTAATAAGCATCGGTTGTAAAACCGATGCCTATCAGCAAAAATAATTGATTTTGTTTTTTATAGTAGGGCATAGCAAAATCAAGTTGGAATTATGAATAACTGGTAAGTTTTGATTTATCAAAAAAGTTCAAAGTAATAACACTAATAATATACAGAGCAAAAAAATAAGGATAAAAAAAATTGCAAAACAAACCTGAAAACAACTTGCAGAAAAAAACTAAAGAAATAAATCCAAAAAAAAAACATAAATGTGATTTTAATTTTTCAACATAATCGAGCCTTTTTGTAACTAAGCTAGATCTCAGAGGTGGTCTCATAATTATCTCAATTAAAAAAAAAGGAAAAAAACACTATGAGGGTGAAGAAAGTTGTAAAAATACATTTTGTCACGGTGCAAGTTAATTTACGACATCTGGGAATTGGATTTGGGTAGAAGTTGTTCGGCTCGGTGGCAAGGTAACATAATCTTGTGAGAAAAAATTAAATAAAAAGATCTCATGAACTTTATAATAATGCTAAACCTCATTGGTAGTTTTTCATGCAGGGTGAGGTTGCTCTAATTATTAGCTTGTATGTCAACATCATATTGAATGTCGATTCTTACCATAGTTAGTGTGTGACTTTGGTGGTCATCGCAAAACCATCACTGGAAGTGTGGGCCTCATAGTAGGGGATCACATTTCTCGATTTTCCAACTTGTGCCAAAAGGTAGAGACTGTAAAAGAAATCATCGCCTTGTTACTTAAGGTGCTTCTTCTACTCATTCTAAGTAAGAAAATTAAAAAAGATAAAAATTATCTTTCAATATTACAAATATATCACCACTGCTTGTTTTATTTTTAAAATTGCATCCTTAACAGAATGTTTGTAATATGGAAAAAGCAATTTGGTGTATTTAGTTGTGAAGCACATGCAGCATGTAATTATAAGTGGGTCTCCGATGCAGTCTATTCAATTGTTTATTTTGGCGCATTTTTTATTCTCTCGGTTATACATAAGGAGAATAAACATGATGAAAAATTGTTTAGCACCATTACGCTATTCATTTCATTTCATTTATATGAGAAGGGAGTTAAATATCCTAACTTACAACCATTTGGAAATCTTTAAGTACTTCTAGCATTTACATTGAAAAGCAAAACTGTTCACTTAGATTCATAAACAAAAATGGCTCAAAATACATCTTCAAGTTCTTAAACACATTGGACTACTCAAGAAATTAACTGTGTTCAAAGGGAGAGAATTTCTCCTTTTGAAGGGAAAAAAAGGAGAAAAAGAATAATTATAGCAACAATTACTTGGAGACTATGCAAAGAATGAAAAATGAACCAACTGCAGAGTTTTCGGTAGTCTCTAATCCACTAATAGAAGGAAGGTTCTTCTGCAGATTTAAAAAAACAAAAAAGAAAAGCCTATGAATTTCTTGTACAAAAATGACAAATAATTTTCAGAAATATAAACATAAAGTTGTGAAACTCACCGCATACCACCAGAGTAGCCAAATACTTTAAAGGAATGCACATATACATGAATACAACATTCAGAAAATTCATAGTTTACTGAACTAAGATTAGAGAGAGAAGGGCGAATATTAGTTATCCTAATTCATCTCGATATTTATTAAATCTCCATATTAAATCAACAATCAAATAATAAAAATAGGATCAATATTGATTCAAATTTTCTTAACAATCTTAAGTTCATAAAAAATGATATTTTAAACTTCTATAAAATGATTATTCAGCATATAATTACATTTTCCGAAGAAAGAATTTTGCAAAAGGGCTTTTACCGAAATCCAACATCAAATTATTAGCAGTGATACATTTAATTCACATAACTACATAGAAAATTTGGGGTTCGTTCACTTTATGTTACTGAAACTGAAAGACATACCTTGAGTTGAGAAATATTTGAACAAAAATCACTTGAGTTGTTCGAATTATCATTATCCTCAGATTTGTTCAAAGCGATGCAATGACTTGCCTCGAAGTGTTAATTGATATAAAATATCAGTTCATGAATTGAAAATAGAATATGATAAAACTTACTCGATAAAGACAATCATATTTCCAAATCAGGGAGTTATTAATTTCCAAATCAAGATTTTTCTTGATTTAATCTGGGATGATTAAATCAATGAATAAAATCATTCAGAATTACTGGCAAAAAAAAATAAACATAAGAATACAATAAAGATCAGAATTGATACCGCACCCAAAAAAAGATCGAAGCATAATCCAAAAAAAAAAATTGGATGACCCAATTAATAGATACAAAAAAAAATACAAATTTTGGTTTCCCAGATAGGGAAAAAGGGAATCGATTTTTTTTAAAAAAATTCTAGGCTGAATCGCACACACTCAAGGTGAAATCGCACGCACAAAAAAAATTGGGAGCGGAGAGAAATGAGCATGGTTTAGGGTTTATATTATTTTACCTTTCGGCTCTGTCGATTGTTTATTAGTACTCTCAAATTAATTGATTTAGATGGTGCTCTCGGTTGTAGATTTGTACAAACTCTCGATTCAAATGGCGCTTCATCGACCTGGTAGAGTCCTTTTTCTATTTCTTAAAAATGAAGAAAAATTAAATAAATGAGAGAGACTATTTCAATTGAAGAGGAATAAAAGACCACAAATATTTATATACAGAACGAAAAACAATTGAATCGACGTGAATTGATTATTTGAATAGCAGATGAAGAGAAAATTGAAGAAATAGCGCAAGGGAGGGGGGGATGAGATCTGAAAAAGAAAATCACGTATTTAAATTAAAAAAATCCTAATTAATACGAAAGAAAAGCAAAAAAAATAAATTATACCACGGACTCAAATTAGAAAAAATTATAAAAATCACAGATTCAAATTAAACCAATTCAAAATACAAAAATTCGCTTGTATTTTTTCACCTAATTCAGAGGGAAGAAAAAAACCTATTGGATCGTAGCAAGTAATTGTGTGTTTATCTATCCTAATTCGTGAAATTATTTCTTACAAAATCTAATAAAACAAAATTAGTAAATAAGAAACATAGAAAAACAGATCTGAAAAAAAAAAAAAAAAAACAGATAGCGGCGTTCAAGAGGATGAACCCTACTTTTTGTGAAACTAACTAAAAAAAATTGTTTATACCCACTCAAAAATTTGGCCTCGTCCCAAAATAAATTCCATTAAACCACAACAAGACACCTCAGCTTTGGAGACACCATATTCAGTCACCTATTCCTCGGAATGCTCTCCATGTGACACATTAACATTAATAGTTAACACATTTAACAGCAGTGGTGGACAATTTATTAGGTGCATCTGGGTGCACCTTGCTAGGTGCTCCTGTATTACGTGATGATATATGACAGTTATACATGATGATGTATGACAGTTATACTTGATGATATATGGTATTTATACGTGATGATATGTGACAAAAATTTAGAGTTTAGGGTTTACTTTTCCATTTTAGGGTTTAGTTTTTCATTTTTAGAGTTTACTATTTCATTTTAAGGTTTAGTTTTTTATTTTTTTACTTAATTTTCCATTTTAGGGTCTCGGCGAAAATTTATCATTCTACCAGTTATATGTGATGATATGCTCCAGTTATATGTGATGATATATGATAGAAATTTAGGATTTAGAGTTTAATATTCAATTTCAAGATTTAGTTTTTCATTTTAGGGATTAATTTTACATTTTTAGGGTTTATTTTTTGTTTTAGGTTTTTTTTTAATTTTAGTATTTTAAATTTTAGATTTAGAATTTCAATTATTTGTGATGATATATATATCAGTTATAGGTGATGATATGTACCAAACATATGTGATGATATATGCTAGTTATATACGATGATAAATTAAATTACATGGTGCACCTTGCAAGGTTCACCTGAGTCCATGATATACTCTCTCGCAGTGGTGGATATGCAGTTGTGGATATGCAGTTTAACCCAATGGGGATTATAATTTTTTGCTTTTATGAATTTGTATATATTTGGTATGACTATTTTAGTTTAAATATAAAAATTATGAATATGAGGAATAATTACGAAATAAGTATGTGAGAAATTATTCTTACCAATTATATATTTGGTACAATAATTAATTAATATAAATATATTTTTCTATTTATACTTCAATTACCAAATGTGTAGTAATTATGAAGGTTGTGTGATTTGATATGTAATTAGTTGTATAATATATCTTTGAGTAACTTAATCATGGTGACGTTATTAATGGAGATATTTAGTTAAAATCGGTTTCATATCTATATATATACACACACACACACATATATGTATATTGATAATATATATCTTACTAATTTATACTTAATTTTAAGAAAAAAAATCATGGTAACGTGATCAATTGAGATATTTAGTTAAAATCAATTTCATATATTTATCACTCCATATATTTGGGCATATATTTTTTAATCTATTCAACTTAACTATAGAAAACACTTGGAATATATATGATCATAAATATAATTATCATAAACTTTAAAATACTAATACTAATAAATATTCGTATAATTATTTTAAGGATATTATTAATAGGTGGGCCGTGAATTTTGGGTGATTAAAATAGAGAGACTATCTCTCATGATACATATGAGAAAATTGGTGAGAGAATATATACAGATTTATACCTTCAATTCATCAAACAAATAAATAATTATTTATTAATCGCAAGCATTACTAAAAAAAGTATAAAAATGTTATATTTATTAAAAAAATGTTAGTTCAGGAAGTGCGTAGTAAATAAAAAGTAAAAAAGAAAAACTAAACAATTTAGAATTTGAAAAACCACTTTATAGACTATATTATTAATATGCGGATGTTGAGAAATAATTTATCAACATCAAAAATCGAATTATTAATATAAAGAAAAAAGAAAATATTATTCTCTTTAAATTTTAAAAAAAAATCATTGTAGACCACATTAATTCTTTTATTTTGGATTCTACGTTGAAGCAAATAATCTTAAACCATTTTTGCCTCTTAATTCTCAATAATGTGGTATAAATTAGATATTTTTATTGCATGAGAGTTATAAGATTAGCTAGTATAATAATAAAAAACTGAGAACACATGTAATTCGACAAAAATCTAAAAGTATTATTTTGTATTGTACTGGTGTTGCGTAATATAAATTTTTTAATAATTAAAATAATAATTATTTTATATTAAATTATAATACCATATGTAGCTAGATGAAAGAATTTACTTTTTTTTAATGTGTGTGAATTTCAACTCTTACTTTAAGCTGATTTGGAACTAAGACTTTATTAATAAATCTCAAGTTTAATGATTTGTTACAGTTTCATCAACCTAAATTGTAACGCCCCAGTTTTTCATATCGAGAAACACAAGCGGAAGAAATTATATTTTAATAAAAGTAATATGGGGACGTTACTTTCAATAAACACCTTTGATTAATTTATAAGATAAACAAATTATGAATAATAATTTGTATGAAATAATAACACTTTAAAGAAAACAAATACATATGATACCAGTTGACCATAACAAATTAAATAATAATAATAATAATTATTATTATAATAATATATGACATTTTGTAAATAGCGCTCGGATAAATCCAACATGTATAAAATACGACTATTTGATCAAACTTTGAATATAGAAATAAATAAACTTTAAATTATATTTTATTTGCCACCACTACGCTTACGCTGCGCTTCACTTAACCTGAAAAGAATGTTTGATGAAAAGGGGTGAGTACACAACGACTCAGTGGAGATATCATTTCTAATTAATTTCTCAATATAACATAGCATCATAGTAAAACATGGAAATAATTGTTCTGTGCAGTACGGCGGGCCATCCCAAGGATCCGTAGACCCCAGACCGATTCACGGCCCCTGACCAATAATTGTTTTGTGCTGTCGCGCGACTCTATGTATACATAGTCATTTGCCCGAAGGCCATAATTGTATAATTGTCATGTAATCACCATAGTGGGAGAAGAAGAAGAGGAAGAATAGTGGTGAAGGAATTTCGACATCTCCTCGACGTTCAAAGAGGATTCGAAGTCAATAAGTTCCTTTACTCTGTTTGTTTTGTGGAGTGTTGGTTATTTTGAACAATGTTGGTTTGTAATGTTGGTTTGGTTTTTAACAACATTGGGTATTTTGTTTAGGGGGAGTTTTCTATCTTAGGGGGAGTTATTATTTTTATTTTCATTTGTGTTTGCGTCTTAGTGTTTTGTCCAGAAAGGCAAAAGGGGGAGATTGTTGAGGAATTTATTCTTGGCAATAATTCCT
>BMAC01000202.1:828614-864363 GCA_014905375.1 Phtheirospermum japonicum
GTGGCAATAGAAGAATCCAAGGATGTTGATAACATCGATTTCAACACTTTAGTTGGAAACCTCAAGCAATACGAGATGGAACACGTCACCTCTAGCTCGAAAGAGAAGTGTTGCTTATTCTTATGATTCAATTGCAGTAGGTGGTGAAGATGACGAGGAATTCGATTTTAATGGGATTATTAAAAGGATGGAGTCGACTACTCTTGAAGAAGATGAACTGGCCCTTGTAACTCAATGCTTCAACAAATTCTTGAAGAAGAAGAACAATTCTGGAAACTCAAATACAAGGAACAGGACATAAACATCCACTCCAAAGCTTACTGGACGTTCTCTTCCATAATCTCAGTCCACAAATTCAATTTCCAATGTGTCAAGTTCTACAAAACCACTCAACAAGATACAATGACACGAATGTAAAGGTTGGGGACATTTCAATAACGAGTGTCCCAACACTCTTAGAAAGAAAAGCATGATCGCTATGGATTTCACCGAAGATGTTAATGATTCTAAGTCAACTGATTCCGTTCCAGCTTTATTTTCCCATGTTGTGTGGGAAAACGATGTTCATGTTGGTTTGCTTGTAGATAACATCGTGTGCCTGAATGCCGAGACCACTGATTATTATGAGGAATACGAGCAGCTGAGTGTTTACCACAAGAAATTGTTTGTCAGTTGGAGTAAACAGGTACTCAAAGAAAAAGATCTCGCAAAAGAAGTAGAGAAGCTAACCAAGGAAAAGGAGGAACAGCTCGAAATTATTGTCCGGTTGGAAACATCTCTCACCAAGAAGGATGCCGAGCTTGAAAAGATTAGGAATGAGATGACCACTGTTCGAGGAACCATTTCAAATCTAAACAAAGGTAAGGAGAAGCTTGATGAAACTTTTCAGGTTAGCTTCCCAGAGTCCTCTAAGCATGGAATAGGTTTCAAGCCAAGTCAACCTACGCAAGTGTCGAGTCAAGAACGAAAATCTTCCAAACGCCACAAGAGAAGGAGGAGACATTTCGTGTGTCATCATTGTGGAGAACCATGGCACATTCGGCCCTTTTGCTGGAAGATCATTGGCGAGAGAAGATATTTTCAGAGAAAAAATGTGTCTGTGAAGTCCAATGTTGGTAACCGCGCTACCAACATCAATACCAACATCAGATACAAACAAGTGTGGGTCAAGAAAAATAGTGTCAAGTGCAATATGATTCATACCTCCCTGAAGTCTCTTGTCCTTGGAGCCTGGTATTTTGATAATGGATTCTCGAAGCATATGACAGGCTCTGAAGAATTGCTTTCCAACATTGTCAGATTTAGAGGTGGAAAAGTGAAGTATGGAGGAGGCGCAAATGAACAAATCGTTGGCCAAGGGATTCTCCATGTTCCTGGCATTGTAACACTGGAAAATGTGCTGCTAGTAGAAGGACTTACTGCAAATTTGATCAGCATAAGTCAATTGTGCGACGGAGGGTTCAGCGTTAAATTCAACCGTGAAAAGTGTGAAGTGTATGAGGAGAATGGATCATGTATTCTCACCGGGAAAAGAACTTCAGATAATTGCTACCAAATTCATAGTGATGCTTTTTGCAGGTTGTCCCAATTAAGTGATGCAGAACTATGGCATCAAAAGCTTGGACATGTAAATTACAAGATGATGGACAGGTTGGCCAAGGAAGAAGCTGTGACGGGGCTGCCTAAGCTCAACACCAAGATCATTCCGGTGTGCGAGGCATGCCAAAAAGGGAAACAGGTCAGGGTGCCACATCTAGTCCAACAAAGTCTCACTACATCATCTTGCTTTGAATTGCTTCACATGGATCTCATGGGACCACTTGAGGTTGAGAGCCTTGGTGGTAAGAGGTATGTTCTCATAATTGTTGATGATTTTTCTAGGTTTACTTGGGTAGAGTTTCTAAAAGAAAAATATGAAACGTTTGAGGCTTTCAAAAAACTTGCAAAGAAGTTGTGTGTAAGGTTTAATGCGAAAATTGGTAGTATTAGAACTGATCATGAAAAGGAATTTGAAAATGCATCTTTTCTGAAGTACTGCACTTCTGAGGGTATTAGTCATGAATTTTCTTCTTCAATTACCCCTCAACAAAATGGCGTAGCTGAACGTAAGAATAGAACTCTAGCAGAGATGATTAGAACTATGCTTATTTGTAATGGGATAGCTAAACGATTTTGGGCTGAAGCAATGAACACTGCATGTCATATCACGAATAGGGCTTATTTTAGACCAGGTTCATGTGCAACTCCCTACGAGTTGTTGATTTGGAAGAAACCAATCTTGAGATATTTTCATGTTTTTGGATGTATTTGCTATGTGCTTAACGATAGAAATCATCTTGCTAAACTAGACTCAAAAAGTGATAAGTGCATTTTCATGGGCTATTCCCAGAATAGTCATGCATATAGGTTGTTTAACCTTCGAACTCGAAGTATGTTTGAGTCAGTAAATGTCAAGTTTGATGATCTAACGAGCGGAGTCAAGCCTGTCGAGGATAATGATCTGGTTTATGATCAAAACCCTCAAGGTAGTGTCACTCCTACTTCAGTTGATGGTGCAGGTATTGAGAACAAAGATGCAGCTGCTGAACTCAGAGATTTGAGTGATGTTGATAACCATGTTGATACCGGGATACCAACATTGGTACCAACATCGAGCCAAGTTGCAGAATCTGATTCTGATTCAGAGGAAGAAGATCCAGGAAATCCCATTGATCTTCATCAGAGGGACATTCCATCCAGAATCCAGAAAAACCACCCCGTGGGCCAAATCATTGGTGATATGGATGAAAGAAGTACAAGACGAAGATAAATAAATTTCAAGGAAATGGTCAGGTATGTATGTTTGTCTACTAATTGTTCTAAGATTTGTGAGTCTTTGTACCTTTCTGAAATAGAGCCGTAGCGCGTGGAGGATGCACTCAAGGATGAGTTCTGGATACGGGCTATGCAAGAGGAGCTGGACCAATTCACCAAGAATAATGTGTAAGATCTTGTTCCACGGCCAGAAAGTGCTAAGGTGACGGGGACCAAGTGGATATTCAAGAACAAGACTGATGAAGCAGGCAACATTGTGAGGAATAAAGCTCGACTTGTCGCACAAGGGTATACGCAAATTGAGGGAACTGATTTTGATGAGACATTTTCCCTGTTGCTCGAATTGAGTCGGTAAGAATTTTGCTTTCTATTGCTTGTTACATGAAAATTTCATTGCATCAAATGGACATTAAGAGTGACTTTTTGAATGGGGTCTTAAGTGAAGAAGTATATGTTGAGCAGCCTAAAGGATTTGTGGATCCTCAAAAACCTGATTTTGTTTTAAAATTGAAAAAGGCCCTTTTATGGTTTAAAACAAGCACCTAGAGCTTGGTATGAAAGGATAACTCAATATTTGCTTTATTTGAACTTTAGACGAGGGGAAGTTGATAAAACTTTGTTTCTTCTTAAATCCAACAAGCACATCTTAATTGTCCAAATTTATGTAGACGATATTATTTTTGGATCCACTAACGAGCAGATGGTTAAGGAGTTTGTCACTCGAATGTCTGATACGTTCGAAATGAGCATGGAAGGTAACCTCTCGTACTTCCTTGGTTTATAAATTAAACAGCTTGATGACGGTATTTTTCTTTCCCAGACTAAATATGCAAAGAACTTAGTCAAAAAGTTTGGGTTAGAGGGTGAAACTGTCAAGAAAACGCCACTGGGCAAAACTGTGAAGCTAACCAGTGATGATGTTGATAAGGGTGTTGATAACACCATGTACAGGAGTATGATAGGGAGTTTGTTGTATTTGACAGCAAGCAGACCAGATATTATGTATAGTGTGTGCTTATGTGCTAGATATCAGTCTAATCCAAAAGAGTCACACTTGAAAGCGGTTAAAAGAATTATTAGGTACATTGCTGGTACAACCGAATTAGGTGTATGGTATACTAAAGATACTGGTACTGAACTTTTAGGATTCACTGATTCGGACTGGGCTGGGGATGTAGTAGATAGGAAGAGTACTACTGGAGGATGTTTTTTTCTGGGTAATAATCTAATTTCTTGGTACAGCAAAAAGCAAAATTGTATTTCTCTTTCTACAGCTGAAGCCGAATACATTGTAGCTGGAAGTGCGTGCACAGAATTACTGTGGATGAACCAAATGATTGAAGACTACGGTCTGCACAGTAGTATCTTGACGGTGTTGTGTGACAATTCCAGTGCCATTGACATCTCCAAAAATCCAGTCCAGCATTCTCGAATCAAACACATTGACATAAGGTACCACTTTATTCGAGACRTAGTTGAGAGGAAGATTGTTAGCCTTGAACATATTGGAACTGATAATCAGCTGGCAGACATCTTCACTAAGGCACTAGATTACGAGACCTTCTCTCGTTTGAGAAGAGATCTCGGTATGTGCATTGTCTAACCAATGTTGGTTTGTGATGTTGTGACACTACTTATCAACATCAGTCACAACATCTGTATAATTTAGCATGCATTTTTACCTTTCTTTTCATACATTATACTAATGCATTGAGTTTGATTYAAAGTGCAATAAGGTCCTCTGTTGCAATAAAAGTAATGACAAAAAGGACCAACCTCTTCGAAATTAGGTGATTGTGGGACTTGCTCGCAGAAACTGGTTTTCTCCCAGGTCCAAAAACAAGAGGCGTTTAACAGCAATTGCTGAAGATTAAAAGATTTAAATCCCTTTAAGGATGAAGAAAATCTGGACTCAAAATGCTCCAATCTTTAAAAATCGCCTTCTTGAGAAATTTTGACGTAGTCATTAACTTGGGTTAAGGGGTAAGTTTCCATTGACTTCACCTAGAGCAATGTTGGTTTATAATGTTGTTAGTAATAAAAAGCAACATTGGATCAAAACACTGAAATCATAATGTGTTATGTTTTAACCTTTTAGGTCTTGATTTTTAGGCATGCCGTAGGACATTCATACTTTGTGAAGATGCCATCTTTTTGTGCATTTTGTTTCTTGTGTTTTTGTCTTGCTTGAAATCTCTTAATTTTGTTTTGAATTGAGCTAAACAAGTGATTCAGTGGAGTTATAATCGGACGGATGGACAGGTAATAACGAGGTGGATTTGGTGAGTGAAAATAAACAGTGCACAAGATAGGTACAATTGTGCTGATGGTTCATTAAAATCAGCTTTGTATTTACGGCCTATTTTGTAGATTAAGTCGTGCAATATTTTTTAAAAAAAAGGGAATTATGGAAAGAGATAATGGGATAAGTTGTGTGATCACGTCGCCTTATTCTAGGAGGAGTGGCGCTTTTTACATGAAAATAAAATCGTGTTTTTGAGCATAAAATCGGCTGGTGAAATATTTTGGGAATTTCTTTTTATCTACCCTCTCTCTCCTTATGTGCAATGGTCACTTTTTGGGGGGATAAAAAGCTGATTCTCTTTTTACCGTTTGCTCACTATTCCAATTCCCTTTCGAATTACAACTCTCAGAATCCTTACTCCTCTCAAATTCTCTCGATTTTTTCTCTTGGTTGTGTGTGTTTGTGAAATTTTGCATGATGTCTAGCTCTCCACCGCCGTCTGTACCAGAACTGCAAGAGGAGGTTCGCCGCTCCGGCGACCAGGTCCTGCTGCCGTTCCCAAAAATTGGTGGCCTTGATATTCGTGAGGAGATTGGTGGTGGTAGTTCTTCAAACCCACCACTATCAACATCGCCACCACAATCGCCTGCGCCTGTTTTCCTCGCTTCCGTGCCTGTTCCATCGCCGGTCGACACTATGCTGGTTGCTCAAGTGTCCCTGGACAGACCGGGAATGAAATTGACGTCGATAATCCCCCCGATCTAGCTTTTGTGGCTGAGACCTTTGGCCGCGTGGGGAACCCAACTTTGAAGCGGTCTAGGCGCTTGCGCAACATACCGCCTGGCGTTGTGCCGCCTGCGGTCCCAAAGAGCAAGGCTGGTCCGCGACGCCACGTGCCTATCGAACACATGAATCTCCAGGAGGATGTTGTTGTGAAGTCTGACCCTGATGATCATGATTTTGAGCCTACTGCTCCGATTGCCGGAGATGTGCCGCCGTCTGCTTCTGCTCCCAGTCTGCCGGAGAAGAAGAGGTTTACTCGCCGGAAACAGCTTGTACGTAAAGCCGACAGGAGACCCAGCCTGACGAAGGACAGTGTCTCTCCCATCCAGGCAAAGGTCAAAGTTTCTCCTGGATCAACTGCTACTGAGTACTCTTCGCCCCATTACACGGTACTGGACTTTATCACTGGTGAAGTTTCAAGTACTGCCAAGCCACTCGCCGATGATCCCCCGCCCTCTCCAGTTCGTGCTGCTACACCTGAATTTGACACAGGACTTTTTGAGTATTCACCTGATTCATCTTTCGATGTGCCCTTGAAAGATATTCTTGTTGCATGCAAAGAGGACAAGAAGAAAAAGAAGGCTACTGCCAAGGAGGATGTTGCTAGTCATGATGGTAGTCCCTTACCAACATCGCATCGCTCGCAGTCTGTCTCGTCCTTCCGCACTGCTTTTGTCCCAAGAACCACTCCTGCTCCCTCGCCGCCTTCTTCTAATGCATCGGCTCATTCCCAGTCCTCTTCTGGAACTGCTACTCCAACACCCAAGATTGAGGACATGGAGCCCTTTTCGGAGAAGTTTTTAACTGCGGAAGCTGCTGAGTTGTTTGATACTTATCAAACTCGCCACATGATTACCGAGAGGAGAGTGCCGGTTGATTTGTTTGAGCACCACAATCTGATAGCCTATCTCCGATTTCACGGTATGTATTCCACAGTCTCTACTGCAATACCTTTTGTTAGAGACATAGTTCTTGAGTTCTATGCGAACATGCTGCCCTCCATTGTTTATTTGAGCTCTGTAAATTATGGAAAAGTTTTTGTGCGTGGTAGAGTCTTTGCTTTCACCCCTGATTTGATTGATGAGTTCTTTGAGACTGCACCGTTTCGGGGTGTGTCTAATGTGGATGATATGGATGAGGTTGTGTCTTTTTTATCTGGTGGTATGGTGCATTCCTGGTTTGAGCAATTGCCGATCACTAGGCTCTCGTCTCTCTATTCTATTATGCAAAAAGTGGCTCTTTGCAACTGGGTCCCTTCCAAGAACACCACATGTGTGACTCGGCCTCAGGCCCAGTTTTTGTTTAAGCTTGGGAAGGGTATTAAGTTCAGTTTCGGGCGACATGTTTTTGATATTGTGACTAAGTTTGCCACATCAAGGTCTTCCGCCTCGTTGTGTTTTCCCTCTCTTATTTTCAGCTTGTTGAAGAACCAAGGGACGCTTCTACCAGATGATGTGCTCACTGGTGATGCGGATTGGTTTGCTTTCCGAGGCCAACATACTACTGGTGCTAGGGTGCTCGATTTGCCTTGGCAGGGTCCGGTCCAAGCTGATGTTGGTAGTGATGATCTCAACATGGTCCGTGTTTCTGCACAGCTCCTGCGTGCACATGTTGCCTCCATTGACTTGCAGATTTCTAAGCTACAGGCACTCCGTTGCTCCCTTTTGGAAACCCTTTCCCTTTCTGGTCAAAAAGGGGGAGAGGAAGTTGACGCGAACATAGGGGGAGATAATGCTGATGGAGAAGGTGTTGCTGATATTGCCGAGAATGAGAATGATGCTGCTGCTGATGCTGAAGATGCTGTTGCCACCGAAGCCTTGGTGAGCCTTGCTCAAGAGAAGAGGAGAAAGCGAATTCGAGCGCGCAACAAGGCTTTGAAGAGAATGATGAAAATGAGGGAGAAGAAGAAGAGGAAGAATAGTCGTGAAGGAACTTTGACATCTCCTCGACGTTCAAAGGGGATTCGAAGTCAATAAGTTCCTTTACTCTGTTTGTTTTGTGGAGTGTTGGTTATTTTGAACAATGTTGGTTTGTAATGTTGGTTCGGTTCTTAACAACATTGGGTGTTTTGTTTAGGGGGAGTTTTCTATCTTAGGGGGAGTTAGTATTTTTATTTTCATTTGTGTTTGCGTCTTAGTGTTTTGTCCAGAAAGGCAAAAGGGAGAGATTGTTGAGGAATTTATTCTTGGCAATAATTCCTGTTTTGTTATTTGCCTTTCTTGGGCACAAAATAAGTTAGGAAACTAGATTTAGGACAATATTATGTTTCCTAGTTTATGCACAAGACTTTAATTATTCCTAGATTGTGTTTAGGATTTGTTTTTAGAATTTTACCAAGTTTAGGATTCTAGGTTGTCTATTTAAGACACAAGAACTCCTAATACTTTGACACACTTGATGCACGGTTTTTAGAGATCAAGACGCACGGCTTTCTTGTGAAGGATGCACAACGCAAGATGACGTTAGACGCAAAGAAGAAGAACACGAAGAAGAAAATTACTTGGAGCCAACGATCGTGATAAACAAGATCTTTGAAGTTGCGTGACCGACGGAGAAGATCTTGCCATTCCGGCAACAAGTATTTAGTATCAAGTTTCTTGATATTTAGTTTTCATATATTACTTTATATTTTGTATTGAACTTAAAAAGAGAGTAATATAGTTTTTGGGTTTGTACACCCAAGTTCACAAGTACTTTTACTTGTGAACTGAATTTTTTTAATCGTGTTCTCATTTTTTAATTTCCGCTGCATAAATTTAATTTACTCTGGTCGATATTGTTAACTGATGTTTGTAACATTGATTAACAACATCGTGAATCTGAGAATTATTCTTATATCCATAGACCATCTAATTTTATATAAACTATAACATATCGAGCAATTAATATGTACTTGGATTTAAAAAGATTTTGAGTTGAATATCCCCACCTTTAGACTGACGCTTGTGATCTTTGAAATATGCGAATGATCGTGTTTGCAAATCATGAGTCTCAAAATCAATGCTCCTACATGAAAACGTAATTTAACTTATTTTTATGAAATAAGGATTTTAAAACTTAAAATACGAATAATTGAAATAATTATCCGTCAAAACATGAAGTAAAGTCAAAGAGGCTGTTTTTTAAAGTTCTTGAAGCTGGAGGGTGGAAAGAAGATAACATAAAAGCTTTGTGGTCTAGAATGATGTTCTTGGTAAGTTTGGGGGCTGAATATGGAGTTCTGAGTAAATTGGTGGCTCAATTGAACGAATTAAAAACTTGTGGGCTGAATTGGTAATTCTTGAAAAGGTTGGAGTATAAAAGGCAAAACCCACACCTATCTTCTTCTTCACTTCTTTCTCTGCTTCACTACCCCGTGACCCATCTGCAACTCCAAAATCAACAACAACAAACTCAAGCCTAAATTCCCCATTACTATCCCTTTTGAAAATTGAATTCCAAGATCAACACAATCCCAGCATACCCTGCGTCCCAAAACAAACAACTTCACAATACCTCTTCAAAATCCCCAATTTGAAAATTGGCAGCGGCATCAGATAATTGGTGCAGCACTCCTCCCCGATGTTCCACCACGGCGGTAACTCGGCGAGACGGTACCCAGTGACAGCAAGCCTTGGGCAAGTGGAGCGACAGCAATCGGTGCAGCGACGGCAAAACAGACGGTGACTTGTCAAAGAATTGCAGAGGCGACGGAGATGGCTTCCGGCCTTGACTTCCGGTTCTGTTTGGTTCACGGCGTCTCGGTGGTGGTGCGGCGGTAGGTTCACTGTTTCCGATGACGTTCATTCCTTGGCCTGACTCGACTCGTTATGGCAGGAATTTGGAGATGGTTTGGTGATGGGTCTGTGGTTGGTGGTTCGTGAGCGACCTCTCGGTGGTCCATACTGATTTGGTCAGGCGCGGCGCTGACAGGTGCGGCGATGGCGACTGTGGGGCATCTACGAGGTGGCTGAGACAATGATTTCTCTGGCTCCGCGGCGCGGATGCGGACAGCGGCGATGATGGTTTGGGTTGGCGTTTGTGATGGCTCGGAGATAAATTCCTTCTTTCGGTCTGTATATAAGTCGGCAGATTGGGTTTCAAGTTTCAAGCTTTGGTTTTTGGCTATCGATTGAAGAAGTGAAGGCAGAAAAATCATATTTTATGTCTTTGAAAAATTAGTGCATTAGTTGCGGCCAAACGTGAAGTGTTTTAAAAGAGTTTGGATTAAACTTAGGTTTAAGAGTCCAAATTCATAGGATTGTTTGATTATTTGCTGAAAAATCTCAACCGACAAAGGGGGAACATTGAAACATGGAACATGGGGAGAATTGAGTTGTGACTTATTGGGTATTCAATTATGAATTTGGGCTTGCCAAAGGGCTAGAATTTAATTCAAATAAATGTTTGAAAATGTCAAAAGAAACTTAAATGGTTAACGGAGAAATAACTTGGATTTTTGATAAAATAAAATATAAAATTAATGCATGCATGTTTAAATAATTTGGGCTTAAAAACTTATTAAAGTATTAAAATAAATATTGGGATGTTACATAAATATATGAGAGCATAATTCGACTAAAAAAACTGGGGTGATTTCTTCCTTTTTTCATAAATATAAAGGGTACTCTTGGTTCACTAAGATATCTCCTAGTGAAGCTCCTCCATTGCACTTAGCCATTCAGGACATACCAGGTTCTAGGTGGGTCTACCGACCTATATATATAAACATATAAGTTATTTAGTTTTTGTTTTGAAGGTCAACTTTGGTCAAAGTGAGCTCGGAACGAGGTCGGAAGATGATTCAAACCTTAGGAATTTATTTCCAAACCTCGACATATCTTTGGTGTGAGGATCGCCGGAAACGACGAGAAATGTGGCCATATTCATTGTCGCCTCACGCATTCGCTTGGAGAAAATATCAGTTTGTCATAATACAAGCATAACTCTAAAACCACTAATGCCATTTGCGTCCACCTTATATCATTGGAAATCTTAGAGAAAGCTATAAAATGTGGTTACAACAATCCAAAATTCTGAGGCTAAAAATGGTAAAAATCAACTTTAAATGGAGACAGTGCGCCATGACCTCACTTGTGGCAGGTTTTGGGGCGGAGCCCAAAAGTCTCGGAGGAAATTTTCAATCGACACAAATCAAAAGCCAAATGAAAGCCAAGAGGAAGGGCTAAATTTCATATGAAGACATTGATGGCTGAGTTCATTTATTTTTCCGCTTATCGACCATGGATTTCGATCAACTGACATGCCAGTTGATCGACTCCGTACAGCCCGAATCGACTACTCGGCATAAAGTTTGGCCGTTCGAGAATGAAGTAGTCGATAGACTGACTTTCAGTATATAGACTGCATTTGATAGACTGACTTTCAATCGATCAACTGCTTCGCAGAAAACTTTGTAATTTTGGCCCCTTTTAACAATTTTTCCACTACGACTTGGTTTATATATCCCATCCCTTTTCACCAAAAACCCTATCCTTTCTTCAAGGTTTTTGTACTTGTTCAATCTCCTCCAAGCCAACTTTCACTATTCCATTGCTCTATCTTTTCAAACCCTAGATTTGATCTTTAGTTTAGTTTAGTTTAGTTAGTTTTAATTGGTTGTTCTTACCAAGTGTGGGTGAAGGTGACATATCCTCATTTGTGTCTTTTTTTATTTTGAAGATTTGATTTATCCTTTGAAGATTGTAGCAAACTTGAAGCTTTTGTGTTGAATGCAAGATTGGTAGTAATCTCTCTCTTTTATGTTGTGTTTTGTTTATTTCGTTTCATTTGCTTTTTGAGTTGGTTGGTTAAGTCTCTCTCTTTTATGTTGTGTTGTGTTTGTTTCATTTCATTTGCTTTTGAGTTGGTTGGTTGATTTGTAGTTCATGTTGTTTTTCATTGAATTTTCAATTCTCACTTCCATCTTCTACTTTCTCCTAAATTTCTTCTTGCATAAAACTCCATTATAGCATGTTATGAAGCTTTTTACCCAATTTGTTCAAGCAATCATTTGGTCTTGACAGTTATATGAAACTTTCCCTTTTAAATTATTTTACTTCTACTCATTTAATGCCCTTTGACCCCTTTAAGTTTTAAAGCTTTATTTTTCCCTCCAGTTTTTCTTTCATTTACAAGCTCTGTTTAGTTTAGTAAGTTTTTAATTTATTTAGGGCTTTTAATTAGGGTTTAATTACTTTCACTAAAATTAGTTAATTTGAACCAAGCTTTTAACTTTATTAATCTTAGTCTTAATAAGTATTTTCAAAGTTTTCATTTCAATTCAAGTATTAGCATTAAAAACTCAACTCAAACCAATGAGTTGTTATTTTCTTAGATTAGATAAGTTTAATTAAGATTAACAAGAGATTAAGTAAAAACACCGACCACCGATCATATCTATCCTCGAGAGACACGACTCGGGAAAACTTACCGCTCTACAATCGACTCCGTACTATTGCGGAGAAGATTTCTAAAACTAGACTGCTAAGAATTCTTCGATCAAATTTTGGCGCCGTTGCCGGTGATAGATTAAGGCTGGTGGTGTTTTTAATTACTTCTCTTGTTATCATAATTAATAGTAAGATTAGATTTTTATTTTGCATTCGATGATCGTAATCCTTTGTTGCTCGGACGAGAGCAAACGATGACCGACTCATTCGAGAGTCCGATGCCGCCCGCCCACACATACGACGATCAATGGATGCCTCCACCGCGAGGATCAACCGGGCTCGCATCATCACATCACGGCCCGCTTGATTAACCCGACCGAGGATGGCAAACTCCGAGTTAGTTTGCCATACGATGACTCTTATATCCAAACTCTCTATTATCTAAATTCGTACACCACTCCCCCAATCTATCGGGTCCCCTTGATTTATGATGACCCGTATGCTCCGAGCGGGCTAGAATGGGACCACCCTTTTGATTATTCTGGCCCAAACCCTTCACAATCCTATAAGCCGAGCATGGATCCGTATGCCCCAAATCGTGATTCTTATGATCCTGGTTTTGACGATCCATATGCTCCACTCGCCCCGCCCTCTTCTTACCCAAGCTTTGACTCGTATGCTCCACCAATCTATGACTCTTATTCTTCGAGCTACAACTTTTACAACCCACCCACCTCAAACTCGTATACTTCAAGTGATTTTTCTTACACCACATTATTTCAAGATTTATCTATGTCCTAACCCTCAAACTTAGAGTCTCTTTTAGCCGAGCTTGTGGAAGCGGTTCGACAAACGGATGATCACCTTGCTTGCATGGAGACTCAAATAGAGCAAATTACCAACGATGTGGACGAGCTAAAACAACCTTATGTTGACGAGATGCCCATATTTGATGTGGTGGATCCCACTTTGGTGTATGGAAATTCAAGCTTTGACGGTCTTGTGAAAGAGGTGTGTAAGGAGGTGGAGTTAGAGGGTGAGGATAAAGGGTCGAAAGTTGGCATTTCCCCTCTCGTGCTTCTTGAAGATGTTGTAGAGGAATGTGTGGGGGATTCACCTTCGGGGTTTCCAACGACACTTGGAATGTAGAGTTCACTTTCTCTTGGTGAGGATGATAAAGTTGTGCCGGTTTTGGAGGATGTGGAGACACTCGAGCCTCTTTTACCACCACCCGATGCCTTATGTCGACGTGAACAGGAGGACGTGTAAGAGGTAGTGGGTAACGTGTTGGATCCTACTCTCTTGAGCCCAACTATGACTACTTCTAAAGTTAAGATAGAGGAGATGGCGATTGGGGAGACGAAGGAGTACGTCGACCCATTTTGCGACGATCAAGTTTTGGTGGTCGACTACTCACTCTTCTGACCTCTGAAGCAAGCCCGCGCTTTTGTTATTTTGATCTTCCAGCATGCCTGACTTGGTGATTTTTGTCACCCGGTTTGTCTACTAGAGAACACCAAGGCGTGGAATGATCGCCACCTTTTCATAAATCCCGGACAGCATCATTTGTATAAATCGTCGAGCTATATACGTTAAAGTAGCGCTTATTAGGAAGCAACCCAATTTTAAAAAAAAAATCCAAAAAAAAAAGATCTAAAACAAAATAGAAATCTTAGAAACCCTAAAAAGATTCTCACTTTTTGTACATAACTTGTTTTTGCAACCCCCCGTTTGTTTATTTCTTGTAGATCACTTGTCTCGATTCCCGGAGAGGACTTATGCACGACCGCGTCATGAAAAGCTCGAAATAGGGCCTTTTTCTTTTCCCTTACACTTTTTACCCTTTTTTCTATCCTAATTTGCAATGTGGACATTGCTAGATTTTGAGTGTGGGGTGGTTGAAATTCGCTTTAGGTTCTCAAAATTATTTGTATGCTTACTTGTGATGATTCGAGAACTATGTGTGTTATATTGCTTAGTACCTTGGCGAAGTGACGCGGTTTTGATGACTTGATTAGGAAGTTTAGAATTTCGATCGGATTTAGTGTACTTAGGTAGTTTGACATGTGGGAAACTTTGTCGGCCTTAGCTTCGTGCTATCCTTGAGCTCAATTTTGAACTAGTGCCTCAACTAGCCTCGTATCAACATTCTCTATAGGATTTTTTGTTTTGTATTTTGGAATCGGCAATTGATCCATGTGCTCATTCGAAAATATGTATAAGTTTCTAGTAGCAACAAGTTATCGGAGTCTTTGTATGCTCTTTGTATTAAAAAAAGAAGAGAAAAAGAAAACAAAAAAAGAATACAAAAAAAATAAAAATGAAATGATGATGAATAAACAAGGATACGAAATAAACCCTTGAATTTATTACGTAATAAACGTGCAACCCTTGCACATTTCTTTTTTTCTTGATAGATTTTGTTTGTCAAAGAGAGTCGTAGGTGATTGAGGCTAGTAGAGAGCCGATTAATGTATCGAGCGTGGGTAGACCTTAGCCGGGGCAAGGACGAGGGGACCGACTTGGAAGGTTATCTAGTACTTTTAGGTTCCGGTAGTTATTCTAAAATTCTTAGCACAACGCGTCCTTGTCGTCATTTTGTTCAAGCTAAGAAACAAGTTGATGCATACAACTCTTATACTTGTGCATTAGTTTTAAGTTCATTCGGTTGGTAGATTTGTAATTCTTCATTGTAGTTTTGCTTGAGGACAAGCAATTGTTCTAAGTGTGGGATAGTTGATTTGCACATTTTTGTACGTTTTTTACGATATTCTTGCGGCTCATTTGTGCGTGATTTGCTTGTATTTATGTGGTTTTGGAGTCCACTTGACATATTTTGCATCATTTTAGGTTTTGTATCGTTTCCTTTGTTTTTAGTAGCTTATCTTATATTTTCTTAGTTTTTGTTTTAAAGGTCAACTTTGGTCAAAGTTGGCGCTGGATGAGGTCGGAAGATGATTCAAACCCTAGGAATTAATTTCCAAGCCTCGACATATCTTTGGTGCGAGGATCAACCGGGAACGACGAGAATTGTGGCCATATTCATTGTCGCGTCAGGCATTCGCTCGGTGGAAATATCAACTGTCGTAATATAAACATAACTCTAAAACCACTAGTGCCATTTGCCCCCACGTTATATCATTGGAAATCTTAGAGAAAGATCTAAAACTTTTGTAGTTACAACAATCCCAAATTCTAAGGCTAAAATGGTAAAAAGCAGCTTTAAATGGAGACAGTGCACCATGGCATTACTTGTGGTAGGTTTTGGGGCGGAGCCAACAACTCTCGGAGGAAATTTTCAATCGACACAAATCAAACGCCAAATGAAATCCAAGAGGAAGGGCTAAAGTTCATATGGATAAATTAATGGCTAATTCCATTTATTTTTCATCCTATCGACCATGGAATTCGATCGAATGCGTACAACCCGAATCGACTACTCGAAAGAAAGTTTGGCCGCTCGAGAATCAAGAAGTCGATAGACTGACTTTTAGTATATTGACTGCATTCGATAGACTGCGTCGCAGGAAATTTTGTTATTTTAGACCTTTTTTTACGATTTTGCCACTACGACTTGGTTTATATATCCCATCTTTTTTCACCAAAAACATTATCCTTCCTTGGAGGTTTTTGTACTTGTTCAATCACCGCCAAGCCAACTTTCACTATTCCATTGCTCTAACTTTTCAAACCCTAGATTTAATCTTTAGTTTAGTTAGTTTTAGTTGGTTGTTCTAAGCAAGTGTGGGAGAAGGTGACATATCCTCTTTTGTGTCTTTTTTTATTTTGAAGATTGATTTATCCTTTGAAGATTGTAGCAAACTTGAAGCTTTTGTGTTGAATGCAAGATTGGTAGTAATCTCTCTCTTTTATGTTGTGTTTGTTTCGTTTCATTTGCGTTTGAGTTGGTTGGTTAAATCTCTCTCTTTTATGTTGTGTTGTGTTTGTTTCGTTTCATTTGCTTTTGAGTTGGTTGGTTGATTTGTAGTTCTTGTTATTTTTCATTGCATTTTCAATTCTCACTTCCGTCTTCTAGTTTTTCCTAAATCTCTTCTTTCATAAAACTCCATTGTAGCATGTTATGAAGCTTTTTACCCAATTTCTTCAATCAAGCATTAGGTCTTGAAAGTTATATGAAACTTTCCCTTTTAAATTATTTGACTTCAACTCATTTAATGCCCTTTGAACCCTTTAAGTAATAAAGCTTTGTTTTTCCCTCCAGTTTCTCTTTCATTTACAAGCCTTCTTTAGTTTAGTAAGTTTTTAATTTATTTAAGGCTTTTAATTAGGGTTTAATTACTTTCACTAAAATTAGTTAATTTCAAGAAAGCTTTTAACTTTATTAATCTTAGTCTTAATTAGTATTTTCAAAAGTTTTCATTGCAATTCAAGTATTAGCATTAAAAACTCAACTCAAACCAATGAGTTATTGCTTTCTTAGATTAGATAAGTTTAATTAAGATTAACAAGAGATTAAGTAAAAACACCGACCGCCGATCATATCTATCCTCGAGAGACACGACTCGGGAAAACCTACCGCTCTACAATCAACTTCGTACTATTGTGGAGAAGATTTCTAAAACTAGACTTCTAAGAATTCTTCGATCAAGCTTTGGCGCCGTTGTCGCGAATAGATTAAGGCTAATGGTGTTTTTAATTACTTCTCTTGTTATCTTAATTAATAGTAAGATTAGATTTTTGTTTTACATTCGATGCCCGTAATCCTTTATTCAGTGTTGTGTATGCAAGGTAGGTGATCGCTTGGACGAGATCGAACGATGACCGACTCATTCGAGAGTCCGATGCCGCCCGCCCACACACACGATGATCAAGGGATGCCTCCACCGCGAGTATCAACCGGGCTCGCATCATCACATCACGGCCCACTTGATTAACCCGACCGAGGATGGCAAACCCCGAGTTAGTTTGCCATACGATGACTCTTATATCCAAACTCCCTATTATACAAAGTCATACACCACTCCCCCAATCAATTGGGTCCCCTTGATTTATGATGACTCGTATGCTCCGAGCGGTCAAGAATGGGCCCACCCTTTCGATTATTCTAGCCCAGACCCTTCACAATACTATAAGCCGAGCATGGATCCGTATGCACCGAATCGTGATTCTTATGATCCGGGTTTTGACGATCCATATGCACCACTCGCCCCGCCCTGTTCTTACCCAAGCTTTGACTCGTATGCTCCACCAATTATTGATTCTTATTCTTCGAGCTACAACTTTTATAAGCCACCCACCTCAAACTCGTATAATTCAAGTGATGATCCTTACACCACATTCTTTCAAGATTTTTTTATGTCCCAACCATTAAACTTAGAGTCTCTTTTAGCTGAGCTCGTGGAAGCGGTTCGACAAACGGATGAATGCCTTGCTCGCATGGAGACTCAAATAGAGAAAATTGGCAATGATGTGGACGAGTTAAAACAACCTTGTGTTGACGAGATGCCCATATTTGACGTGGTGGATCCCACTTTAGTTTATGGCAATTCAAGCTTTGAAGGTCTTGTGAAAGAGGGGTGTAAGGAGGTGGAGTTAGAGGGTGAGAATAAATGGTCGAAAGTTCGCGTTGCCCCTGTCGTGCTTCTTGAAGATGTTGTAGAGGAATGTGTGGGGGAGTCACCTTTGGGGTTTCCAACGGCACTTCGAATGTCGAGTTCACTTGCTCTTGGCGAGGATGATAAAGTTGTGCCGGTTTTAGAGGATGTGGAGACACCCGAGCATCTTTTACTACCACCTAATGCCTTATGTCGACTTGAACAAGAGGAGTAGGAAGAGGTAGTGCGAGACGTGTTGGATCCTACTCTCTTGAGGCCCACTATGACTACTTCTAAAGTTTTGATAGAGGATATGGAGATTGGGGAGACGAAGGAGTACGTCGACTCATTCTGCGACGATCAAGTCTTGGTGGTCAACTACTCACTCTTACGACCTCCGAAGCAAGACCGCGCTTTTGTTATTTTGATCTTCCGGCTTGCCCGACTTACCGGCCTTGGTGATTTTTGTCACCCGGTGTGTCTACTAGAGAACACCAAGGCGTGTCATGATCGCCACCTTTTTATGGATCCCAGACAGCATCCCTTGTATAAATCGTCGAGTTAGAGACGTTAAACTAGTGCTTATTGGGAGGCAACCCAATTTAAATAAAACCCAAAAAAAAATAGAAATTTCGAAAACCCTAAAAAGATTTTCACTTTTTGTACATAACTTGTTTTTGCAACCCCCGTTCATTTATTTCTTGTATATCGCTTGTCTCGACTGCCGGAGAGGGCTTATGCACAACCGCATTATCACAAGCTCGAAATAGGGGCTTTTTTTTTCTCACACTTTTTAACCTTTTTTCTAACTTAATATGCAATGAGGACATTGCTTAGTTTTAAGTGTGGGGTGGTTTTAAAATTGTTTGTATGCTTCCTTGTGATGATTCGAGAAGTATGTGTGTTATATTGCTTGGAACCTTGGCGAAGTGACGCGGTTTTGATGATTTGATTAGAAAGTTTAGAATTTCGATCGGATTTAGTGTACTAGGTAGTTTGACATGTGGGAAACTTTGTCGGCCTTAGCTCCGTGCTATCCATGAGCTCAATTTAGAACTAGTGCCTCAACTAGACTCATATCGAATATTCTCTATAGGATTTTTGTTTTGTATTTTGGAGTCGTCAATTGTTGCATGTACTCATTTAGAAATATGTATAAGTTTCTAGTAGCAACAAGTGATCGGAGTCTTTGTACCCTCTTTGTATTAAAAAAAGAGGAGAAAAAGAAAACAAAAAAAAATAAATTAAATGATGATACATAAACAAGGATACGATATAAACCCTTGAATTTATTACGTAATCAACGTGCAACCCTTGCACATTTCTTTTTTTTTTTTGTTAGATTTTATTTGTTAAAGAGAGTCGTAGGTGATTGAGGCTAGTAGAGAGCCGATTAATGTTTCGAGCGTGGATAGACCTTAGCCGGGGCAAGAACGAGGGGACCGGCTTGGAGGGTTATCTAGTACTTTTAGGTTCCGGTAGTTATTCTAAAATTTTTAGCACAACGCATCCTTGTCGTCATTTTGTTCAAGCTAACAAACAAGTTGATGCATATAACTCTTATACTTGTGCATTAGTTTTAAGTTCATTCGGTGGATAGATTTGTAATTCTTCATTGTAGTTTTGCTTGAGGACAAGAAATTGTTCTAAGTGTGGGGTAGTTGATTTGCACATTTTTGTACATTTTTTACGATATTCTTGCGGCTCATTGGTGCGTGATTTGCTTGTATTTATGTGGTTTTAGAGTCCACTTGACATATTTTGCATCATTTTAGGTTTTGTATTATTTTCTTTGTTTTTAGTAGTTTATCTTATATTTTCTTAGTTTTTTTCTTAGTTTTTATTTTGAAGGTCAACTTTGGTCAAAGTAGGCGCTGGACGAGGTCGGAAGATGATTCAAACCCTATAAATTAATTTCCAAGCCTCGACATATATTTGGTGCGAGGATCGACCGGGAATGACGAGAAATGTGGCCATATTCACTGTCGCCACACGCATTCGCTCGGTGGAAATATCAACTGTCGTAATACAAACATAACTCTAACCACTAGTGCCATTCGCCTCCACGTTATATCATTAGAAATCTTAGAGAAAGATCTAAAAAATTTTTTGTTACAACAATCCCAAATTCTGAGGCCAAAAAATGGTAAGAAGCAGCTTTAAAGGGAGACAGTTCACCATGGCATCACTTGTGGTAGGTTTTGGGGCGGAGCCAATAACTCTCGGAGGAAATTTTCAATCGACACAAATAAAATGACAAACGAAATCCAAGAGGAAGGGATAAACCTCATATGGATACATTAATGGCTGATTCCATTTATTTTTCTGCCTGTCGACCATGGAATTCGATCGACTGCGTACAACCCGAATCGACTACTTGGAATAAAGTTTGGCCGTTCGAGAATAAAGCAGTATATAGACTGCATTCGATAGACTGACTTTCAGTCGATCGACTGTGTCGCATAAAATTTTGTTATTTTAGCCCCTTTTAACGATTTTGCCTCTACGACTTGGTTTATATATCCCATCCCTTTTCACCAAAAACCTTATCCTTCCTTGGAGGTTTTTGTACTTGTTCAATATACTCCAAGCCAACTTTCACTATTCCATTGCTTTATCTTTTCAAATCCTAAATTTAATCTTTAGTTTAGTTTAGTTTAGTTTAGTTTAGTTAGTTTTAGTTGGTTGTTCTTAGCAAGTGTGGGAGAAGGTGACATATCCTCATTTGTGTCTTTTTTTTATTTTGAAGACTTGATTTATCCTTTGAAGATTGTAGCAAACTTGAAGCTTTTGTGTTGAATGCAAGATTGGTAGTAATCTCTCTCTTTTATGTTGTGTTTGTTTCATTTCATTTGCTTTTGAATTGGTTGGTTAAATCTCTCTCTTTTATGTTGTGTTGTGTTTGTTTCGTTTCATTTGCTTTTGACTTGGTTGGTTGATTTGTAGTTCTTGTTGTTTTTCATTGCATTTTCAATTCTCACTTCCATCTTCTAGTTTTTCCTAAATTTCTTCTTGCATAATACTCCATTGTAGCTTGTTATGAAACTTTTTACCCAATTTGTTCCAGCAAACATTTGGTCTTCAAAGTTATATGAAACTTTTCCTTTTAAATTATTTGACTTCTACACATTTAATGCCCTTTGACCCCTTTAAGTATTAAAGCTTTGTTTTTCCCTCGAGTTTCTCTTTCATTTACAAGCTTTCTTTAGTTTAGTAAGTTTTTAATTTATTTAAGGCTTTTAATTAGGGTCTAATTGCTTTCACTAGAATTAGTTAATTTCAAGAAAGCTTTTAACTTTATTAATATTAGTCTTAATTAGTATTTTCAAAGTTTTCATTGCAATTCAAGTATTAGCATTAAAAACCCAACTCAAACAATTGAGTTATTGCTTTCTTAGATTAGATAAGTTTAATTAATATGAACAAGAGATTAAGTAAACACACCGACCGCTGATCATATGTATCCTCGAGAGACACGACTCGGGAAAA
The DNA here is from genome assembly GCA_014905375.1 of Phtheirospermum japonicum. NCBI lineage: Eukaryota > Viridiplantae > Streptophyta > Magnoliopsida > Lamiales > Orobanchaceae > Phtheirospermum > Phtheirospermum japonicum. The sequence continues at coordinate 849,872 of BMAC01000202.1, forward strand.
CTTACCGCTCTACAATCGACTTCGTACTATTGTGGAGAAGATTTCTAAAACTAGACTGCTAAGAATTCTTCGATCAAGGGATGCCTCCACCGTGAGTATCAACCGGGCTCGCATCATCACATCACTGCCCGCTTGATTAACCAGACCGAGGATGGCAAACTCAGAGCTAGTTTGCCATATGATGACTCTTATATCCAAACTCTCTATTATTTAAATTCGTACACCACTCCCCCAATCTATCGGGTCCCCTTGATTTATGATGACCCGTATGCTCCGAGCGGTCAAGAATGGGCCCACCCTTTTGATTATTCTGGCCCAAACCCTTCACAATCCTATAAGCCGATCATGGATCCGTATGCACAGACTCGTGATTCTTATGATCCGGGTTTTGACGATCTATATGATCCACTCGCCCCGCCCTCTTCTTACCCAAGCTTTGACTCGTATGCTCCACCAATCTATGATTCTTATTCTTCAATCTACGACTTTTACAAGCCACCCACCTCAAACTCGTATACTTCAAGTGATGATCCTTACACCACATTCTTTCAAGATTTTTCTGTGTCTCAACCATTAAACTTAGATTCTCTTTTAGTTGAGCTCGTGGAAGCGGTTCGACAAACGGATGAGTGCCTTGCTCGCATGGAGACTCAAATAGAGAAAATTACCAACGATGTGGACAAGCTAAAACAACTTTGTGTTGATGAAATGCCCATATTTGATGTGGTGGATCCCACTATGGTTTATGGCAATTCAAGCTTTGACGGTCTTGTGAAAGAGGGGTGTAAGGAGGTGGAGTTAGACGGTGTGGAGAAATGGTCGAAAGTTGGCGTTGCCTCTGTCGTGCTTCTTGAAGATTTTGTAGAGGAATGTGTGGGGGAGTCTCCTTTGGGGTTCCCAACGGCACTTCGAATGTCGAGTTCACTTGCTCTTGGCGAGGATGATAAAGTTGTGCCGGTTTTGGAGGATGTGGAGACACTCGAGCATCTTTTACCACCACATGATGCCTTATATGGACTTGAACAAGAGGAGGTGGAAGAGGTACTGGGGGACGTGTTGGATCCTACTCTCTTGAGCCCGACTATGACTACTTCTAAAGTTGAGAGAGAGGAGATGGTGATTGGGGAGACGAAGGATTACGTTGACCCATTTTGCGATGATCAAGTCTTGGTGGTCGACTACTCACTCTTCTGACCTCCGAAGCAAGCCCGCGCTTTTATTATTTTGATCTTCCGGCTTTCCCGACTTGCCCGCATTGGTGATTTTCGTCATCTGGTGTGTCTACTTGAGAACACCAAGGCATGGCATGATCGCCACCGTTTCATGGATCCCGGACAGCATCACTTGTATAAATCGTCGAGCTATAGACGTTAAAGTAGCGTTTATTGGGAGGCAACCCAATTTTAAAAAAAATAAAGAAAATAGAAATTTCGAAAACCCCAAAAAGATTTTCACTTTTTGTAAATAACTTGTTTTTGCAACCCCCGTTCGTTTATTTCTTGTAGTAATCTTTCTCTTTTATGTTGTGTTGTGTTTGTTTCGTTTCATTTGCTTTTGAGTTGGTTGGTTGATTTGTAGTTGATGTTGTTTTTTATTGCATTTTCAATTCTCACTTCCATCTTATATTTTTTCCTAAATTTCTTCTTGCATAAAACTCCATTGTAGCATGTTATGAAGCTTTTTACCCAATTTGTTCAAGCAAGCATTTGGTCTTGAAAGTTATATGAAACTTTCCCTTTTAAATTATTTGACTTCTACTCATTTAATGCCCTTTGACCCCTTTAAGTTTTAAAGCTTTGTTTTTCTCTCCAATTTCTCTTTCATTTACAAGCTTTCTTTAGTTTAGTGAGTTTTTAATTTATTTAAGGCTTTTAATTAGGGTTTAATTACTTTCATTAAAATTAGTTAATTCCAAGCAAGCTTTTATCTTTCTTAATCTTAGTCTTAATTATTATTTTCAAAGTTTTTATTTCAATTCAAGTATTAGCATTAAAAACTCAACTCAAACCAATGACTTATTGCTTTCTTAGATTAGATAAGTTTAATTAATATTAACATGAGATTGTGTAAAAATACCGACTGCTGATCATATCTATCATCAAGAGACACGACTTGGGAAAACTTAACACTCTACAATCAACTCCATACTATTGCGGAGAAGATTTCTAAAACTAGAGTGCTAAGAACTCTTCGATCACATACACTCACGCTTGAGTGTAATTATACTACTCAATAAATGAAAATTTATATATAAGTAGTAATTAAAGAACTTAATACATAAATCATAAATCAATTCCCCAATTGACATATTTGGTGTGGAACTTGGTATTTTCTGGTATTGTTTGACCATATTTAAGAATCAAGTTAAATTCATTTTCTATCAGTAAAACAATTATGAGTCTCATAGTTATAATTATATAACTTAATTTTTAATATTTTATAATAATCATTCATACTCGACTTATGGTATGTAATTAAATCAAAACAAAGATTTATCAATCACCCAAAACTCAACCATGATATATTTGGAATTAACTAAAATCTTAAACCATCCATAACAAACACACTTGAATGTAATTAAATCACTCATAAACAAAAATCTATATATGAGTCATAATTAATGAACTTGATACATAAATCATAAATCTTACCATTCTTTTATTAAATAATAAATAAATTGTTCGACATAATCTGAGTGATCATAAGAAAAGCCAGAGATTAACTGTAGGATTCAAAATTAAAAAAAAAAAATCAGTACATACTGGTAGGTGGAAAAACAAATACAAACCATACTCCAAATGTTCATCAGAAAAGTAAGAAATTAATTAGAGGATTTAAAGAAAAGCAATAAAAAAAATCAGTACATACCAGTAGGTGGAAAACTAATTACCAAACATTCTCTAAGTGTTCATAAGAAAAGTCAAAGAATAATTAGAGGATTAAAAAACAGGTAGAGAGAGAGAGAGAGAGAGAACAACGCAGTACATACCAGTATAAAATACTTAATGGTAGCTTAATGGTGATGTTGCAACCAAACATAACATTTCTGTTGGCAGGGGTGATGGTTCGTGGTTTTCAACAGGGTGGTGATTGTATTGGTTAGAAATCGGCAACCGATCCGGTTACGATGGCTGCCGAAAATAAGATTAAATTGCTTTGTGTTCTTTGGATTTTTTTATTTTTTTTGAAAAAGAAACAAGATGGATCTTTTACCTATTGCTTGCTGTATGTAGAAAAGTGAATGTTGGTAGGTGTTGAAAGTTGGAAATGTGGGTTTAGTTGTTTGTGGCTGTAGAAAAATGAAGAAAGTGTAATAGATAAGGTTGGGTTTGTTTATATACCAAGACAAAAATTATTTTTAAAGGTTAAAGGTGGACTAAGTTATTGGGCCTTGTTGTTGGGCTTTGTTTTGAAGTCCGGTAAAGAATCGATCCAAATGACGATTCAATAGTTAAATCGAATAATTTCGTAGACGGCTCAATAGTAATTTAAATAAATAAATAAATTACTAAATAATTATAATAGTTTCTTAAAAGTTGATAATATAATTTATTTGAAAACGAACTATAAATATGTTTAAATAGAATTCTTAGATTATTTAAAATTAAAATAGGAATTCGTTTATGGCGACGAAATTGGGACTAAAATTATATTTCTAATGCACAATGATAAATAAAATAAAAATATGAAATTGATGCACGGGTGTTACAACCTACCCCCCTTAGAAAAATTTTGTCCTCAAAATTCCGCACTTACCCGAAATGCCAAGATTTGGGTACTTTGCCTTGAACTCTTCCTCTTGTTCCTAAGTGGCCTCATTCATCCCATGTCATCTCCATTTCACGTTGACCAATTCTATCTCTTTATTCCTTAATCCGTGTATCTTACGTTCCAAAATCGCTTCCGGGGCTTTTTCATAAGTTAAATCCTTATTAACCTCCAACTCTTCATAGCTCACGATGTGGTGTGGATCGTAGACATACTTTCTTAACATCGATACATGGAAGAAGTTATGAATGCTCGATAAACTTGGTGGTAGCGCAAGCTCGTAGGCCAATTCTCCAATTCTCTTGGGAATCTCAAACGGCCCTATGAATCTTGGTTTCAACTTCCCCTTCTGACCAAATCTCACTACACCTCGGACTTGTGATACTTTCAGAAACACCTTGTCGCCTACTTCGAAATGCAGATCCTTCCTTCGACGGTCCGCATAAGACTTTTGTCGATCCTGCGCAGTTCTAATTCGATCTTAGATTGTGGCAATGTGTTTAACCGTCTCTTGTACCAGTTCGGGGCCCAAAATATTTCTCTCCCCTACTTCGTCCCAATACAGAGGAGACCTATACTTTCTCTTGTACAGAGCCTCGTAGGGAGCCATACCAATAGTAGATTGATAACTGTTATTGTAAGCAAATTCCACCAACGGTAGTAAAGCTTCCCACTGACTAGAAACTCAACTAAAAGGACGACACAATACGTTGAGATAAGAAATTTAGACTATCTTCCGAACTCCTAAAAGTAATGTGTTTCCCTCCATGTACGTTCCCCATCCATGTCTCGGCCTCTATTCATGTTCAAACCGCCAAGTCGCCACCCGACTAACCTAGTCATCTATACACCTATTTTCAATAAAATCTAAAAAAAAAATGAAAAGAAAAATGCGTACAAAGTTTGCACAACTTATTATAAGAACTTCACTTGTACAAGGATTTCTCTTATTGTACTTTTTTTCCTTTTCTTTTCTTTTTTTTGAGTACCCATAGAGGTGAGGTACTAAACGAGCACGATATTTACAAACAAAAATGAGAGTTCATTGACTCCAATCTTATATTTCTATGTGCAACTTATTACAATTCTTGATACGCACATGAAATTTTTAACGTCTCCAAAAATAAAAAGAAAAACTACAAAAAATCCTATAGAGGGTATTTGAGAATGGAGCTAGTAGAGAGTATTTGACTTTTTGGAACGAAACATGAATAGAACAAAGAACAAAGTACTTCATAGGTTATTTACACTTCATCCCCACAATTATACTATTGTCGAACAAAAGTCTAAACAACCTAACCAAAGCATTTAACCACGTCACTTCGTCAAGGTTCCAGTCAATATTAATACACACAACTCAAGTCAAACACAAGCAAGCATACAAAAGAGTTACTAACCAAGGACACACCCCCCCCCCCCCCCCCCACACACACACACACACCTAAACCATACAATGTCCACATTGAAACAAGTAAAACTAAACGAGGTATGGTAAAAGGAAGAGAGAGAGAGAGACGTCCCTATGATCGTGCCTTGTGGTGATGAGTCGAGCGTCCAAGAACATCCCAACGGGCTTCAAAGTCGAGAGGAGCCTGAAACAAAAGGAAACAAAAACACCAAGAAAAGCAAAAAAGCGTTAGGTGTGTTTTTTCTCTTTTTTGATTTTATTTTTGGAGTTTTTTGATTTTTTTAATTCATTATTTAGAACTCATTGGAGGGAGTGCCATCCAAGCTCCATGTGTTGGGTTCGGCTATAATCGTACGGGGCATACGCGGCAGAATTTAAAAATTTTAAAATATTAAAACAAATACATATATCAAATATATATACTAAACCCCGTAAACTTCGTTAGCGATTTTAATGATCGATTATTTTTCATTATTTTGTATCGAATACAAATACTTTGATTCTTATAAAAATAAATTAATACCTCGCTTTCGATATCTTCAAGCGACGATTGAGAGGGAATCAATTCCCGATTATGTGGCTAACACCAAAACTCCTCGCCGTAGAGATTCCAATGCGTATCCCCTCTAATCGAGTCCACCTTTTGATTGCGACACCGGAAAAATTCTTCGCTAGTAGAATCGTTCCGTTTTCAAATTGATTATAGGAATAACAATTAATCCAACAATCAACATTGATTGAAGATTAATTATTATAGATGAAAAATTATCAATTAATCATCATCTACAATTGAAGACTTAAATATAAAATATATATATAAAGAAAAGATGAATTTTTCTTTCTCTGTTTTTCACACGAAAGGGACGGGTCCTTTTCGAAAAGTATATAAAACTTTGTTTTGTTGTTTTTGAATTAAAAAGGGACGGCGGGCACACTTTTCTTTCTTATATATATATTTATATTAGGATTAGTTAGGTTAAGATTAGGTCTAATTTTAATTAACTAATTAATCAAATAATTAAGAAAAGAATTCTTCCACAAGTCATCCGTCTCTTTTTAAACAAAGATTATGGACTTGGTCTCAATTACCTTTATATAATATATATATATATATTTATATTACAAATATATTAATATAAATTAATCTTATTTAAAGTCTTCAATTATTTTAGTGGGCTTCTACAAATAGGACCTACTAGAGAATTACATGGACTTGGATTTAAAATCCAAATAATTAATTAATTCAATTAATTAATTAATTCTATGAATTTAAATTAATCAATCCAATTGACCAATTTAATATATTCCTTTAATTGAGATTTCAAATCAAATAGATTTAATTACATAATCATATTATAATATTTAATCCAACAATTGAATTAAATTAAAATCTCATTTAATTAATCTAAATTAATTAGTTATTCCAACCATTGGAGTTATCAATCTTGAAATGTCAACAACCAAAATTATGTGTGATCATTTTAGGTTCACGACTAACACTAGCAGTAGGCTTATAACTTTTATAAGTTTATAAATAATAATTTATTATATTAATTAATATAATTAATTAATTCTCTTGAAATTAACTCTTTAACTTGAAGAACCTACAAATCATGAKAACATCTAGCAAGTAGCATGATTACCCAATGTTAGGTGAAATAGCGAGTAAACTTATTTTAATTGCAAGTCCATACATGTACGATCCCTTCGACAACTAGTTTCCCGATTAAGTCTTGTGCATGGATTTATAAGTCGAAACCCAATTGATTTGATAACTGTGATTTCATTTCAAGTTTAAGTAATTCATTTATGAATCAATATTCATCGTGCCTGGCCAAGGTCTTTGAATCACAAACTATGAAGATTCACAGGATACTCTCTTGTCCATAGACAAGTGTCAAATTCTATGTTGGCTACAGACAAGCCTCCATGCACATCGATTCAATACCCAAAATACCCCATTTACGATTGTCAGGCAATCAAAAGATAAATCTAAGTATTGCACGATGTTCACAAGGCTATCATCGTACCTCAAGTCAATGACTAATCATGTACTATTGCAATATGGAAATTCTTATTCGACAGACAAATCTTCCAGTTAAGAATTTCCATCGGGTCATGTTCAATAAACTTGTTCTCCAACAAGCACCCACATATATGCACTCGCGTCACAACGCTAATGTTAATGGAATGCAACATCCTTTTCTTACAAGCATGCATCATATGCGCAAGTCTTACTGGGCTATTCAATGTCCTATCTCGAAAAGCCTATTGACTTAGAACAAGTTTAAGACCGAAACCTTAGAGACATGTTCCATGATTGCCATCGTATGCGCAACTATATCCCATAGTTTAAATTGGTCTAAGTGCTTTATCATACGTGCAATTATAATAAAAGCGAAAACATAAGATAAATAAAGTTGCCTTTATTAAAATAATTCTAATAAAATCATTATACAAGTAGAATAAAATCCAATCTAATTGGAACGTCGGGCACTCTACTCTAACAATCTCCCACTTGCCCTAGTGCCAATTGCCCATGTATTTTAGGCCCATGTTCTCATGATGCCCGTCAAATACCTTTTTTCTAAGGGCTTAGTCATAGAGTCTGCTACATTTTCTGCTGAAGCGACTTAATCCACAACGACTTCACCTCTACCAATGATCTCCCTAACCAGGTGGTATCGTCTCAAGATGTGTTTGGATCTTGGATGAGATCTCGGTTCTTTTGCTTGCGCTATAGCCTCGTTGTTGTCACAATAGATTATTGTTGGATCAACAGCGGATGGAACTACATCCAACCCTAGGATAAAGTTACGCATCCAAACAGCCTCTTTTGCTGCATCTAATGCAGCGATATATTCAGTCTCTGTAACAGAGTTTGCAGTCGTCTCTTGTTTGGAACTTTTCCAACTGACTGCTCCTCCATTCATGGTGAATATATATCCAGACATTTACTTTGAGTCATCTACATCGGATTGAAAACTAGAGTCACTGTATCCTTCTAGTTTCAATTATCCATTTTCGTATATCAAGAATATATCCTTAGTTCTTCTCAAGTACTTAAGGATCTTCTTAACAGTGTTCCAGTGTTCAAAACCTGGATTCGACTGATATCTGCTCGTGACGCTCACAGCATGTGCGACATCAGGTCTAGTACATAGCATTGCATACATAATGCTCCCTATCGCGGATGCATAAGGTACACGAGCCATCTTTCCTCTTTCTTCAGGTGTCTTTGGAGACATAGCCCTAGAAAGTGGATTAGTGCTCATTGGGAGGTATCCACGCTTGGATTCCTCCATGCTAAACCGTTTTAGCACTTTGTCTATGTACATGGATTGGGATAGTCCGATCATCTTTCGTGATCTATCTCGATAGATCTTTATCCCAAGGATAAAAGATGCTTCTCCCATGTCCTTCATGGAGAACTGCTTAGATAACCAAGTTCTTATTAATTGCAACATCCCTACATCATTCCCAATGAGTAGAATGTCATCAACATAGAGTACAACAAAAGTAACTGCCCTCCCACTAACCTTCTTATAGACACATGGTTCATCCGGATTCTTATGAAAATCAAACATTTTGATTGTTTCATCAAATCGAATGTTCCAACTCCTCGAAGCCTGTTTGAGACCATAAATAGATCTTTGGAGTTTGCAAACCTGTTGCACACTCCCACTGGATATGAAGCCCTCTAGCTGCTTCATATATATCTCTTCCTTAATATTATCATTAAGGAAAGCAGTCTTCACATCCATTTACCATATCTCGTAGTCATAATACGCAGCCATGGCTAACAGGATCCGAATGGACTTAAGCATCACTACTGGTGAAAATGTTTCCTCATAATCAACGCCTTGCTTCTGAGTATAACCTTTTGCAACCAAACGTACTTTAAAGGTACTTACCTCTCCATCTACTACAAGCTTCCGCTTGTAGACCCATTTGCAACCACTGGGAACAATTCCCTGTGGTGGGTCCACCAAGGTCCATACCTTGTTGGAGTACATGGAGTCCATTTCGGACTGCATTGCTTCTTGCCATTTTTTCGAGTCAATGTCAGACATTGCCTCTTCATAGCTTCTTGGATCACTATACAAAAGGAGTCCCTCTTCTTTGTTCTCTAACAAAAGGTTCATCCTCTCAGGAGCCCTTGAAACCCTTTTGGATTTTCGAAGAGGTTGTGCTATAGATGGTCCATCCTCAGCTGGTGCACTATTTGCGGTAACCTGTGGGATACTTTGTGGTTCTCGAATTTCATCAAGTTCTACAACTCCGCCACCCCTTTCAGAAAGAAACTCTTCTTCAAGGAAAGTAGCATTTCTCGAAACAAACACCTTTTGTTCCGAAGGGTCATAGAAATAGTATCCTATAGACTCTCTCGGATACCCCACAAACTTACACAAGATGGATCTCATGTTCAACTTATCTCCCACTTGACGCTTCACGTAAGCATCACACCCCCGCTTTTAGGTATTTGTAGGAAGGTGGCCTCCCATACCATATTTCATAGGGTGTATCGGGTACGGCTTTACTTGGCACCCTATTTAATAGGTATGCCACCGTTTCTAAGGCATAGCCCCAGAATGAAAGAGGTAAGGAAGTTCAACTCATCATTGATCAAACCATGTCCAACAAAGTTCGATTTCTATGCTCTGAAACTCCATTCAGTTGTGGAGTTCCGGGAGGAGTCCACTGTGAGAGAATACCATTCTCTCTTAGATAATCAAGAAACTCAGTTGATAAGTATTCACCTCCTCGATCTGATAGAAGAGTCTTAATACTAAGATCACTTTGTTTCTGTACTTCACATCTGAACTCCTTGAACTTTTCAAAGGCCTCAGATTTATACCTCATAAGGTATACATAACCAAACCTAGAATAATTGTCGGTAAAGGTTATGAAGTAGTGATAGTTCCCTCTCGCACTAACACTTAGCGGACCACATACATCTGTATGGATCAAATCCAATAGACCTTTAGCTTGTTCCACTTGTCCAACAAATGGTGATTTAGTCATCTTTCCTTTAAGGCATGACTCACATGTTGGAAACTTTTGCTCTCCCTTAAGGTCGAGTTTTTGTTCCAACTTGTGTATCCTTTTTTCGGAAATGTGACCTAATCTAGTATGCCAAAGTGTGAAAGAACTTTGATTGTCTAACTTCCTTTTATTTTGTTGAATTGTGAGAATGGGTTCCCTTGGGGAAATAGTGTATAAAGAATTCGTCAAATAACCGGAATATATAAAAAGCAGAGTCTTTGAAAATGAAACAATTTCCATTCTCCATAACAAGTCTAAAACCCTCTCTGTCCAAAACAGGTACAGAGATAATGTTTCTGATAATATCCGGAACATAAATACAATTATTCAAACACAATTTAAAACCATTATCAAAAGATAAATAAATAGTTCATATTGCTAATGCAACAACTCTTGCTCTATTCCCCATTCTAAGGATCGTTTCCTTTCTGTCTAACTGCCTGCTTCTTGCCATTATTTGCAAGTCATTGCAAATATCTGAGCCACAACCGGTATCCAATACCCAAGAAGCATCATTAACAGAAAGATTAACTTCAACAAAATATACACCTGAACTTTTCAGGCTTGCAAGATACTCCTTGCAATTCCTCTTCCAGTGCCCTCGTTTTCCGCATTGAAAGCAATTGTCATCAGCTTGAGAGTTAACCCTTTTCTTACCATTGTCCTTTGTCTTCTTATTGGGTTTAGAGGAACTCTTTCTTGTCCACTCCCTTTTCTTTGGCTTTCCAGCCTTCGATTTGGAAGAGGATCTAACAAGCATGACCGGCTTATCCTATTCGATGGTGGATTCAACCTTCTTCTCAGAGTTAAGGACAATCTTGGGGTTTCTCAGCCAATCGACAAAGTTTGGGCCAATTAGTTCGTTTTGATCAAGTATGGATGCAATTGGATTTTTAGCCATTTTGTAGAGTTATCTACAAAATTAGACGAAGCAGAAAATGAGTGAGTTATTGGAAATTATATTCATTTAACATAAGGTCTGTAATATTAAATGTCTCCCACTATTTTATTCAAACTTTATTAACCCCATAATAAAATTTGGAAAATCAGATTTTCTTAGTGGGCTTGAAGTCCAATATAAATGTTTCACACCCCAATAATATGAGCCCATGAAAAATTTATATTGGTAGTCAACTCTTTGACAATTGTATCAATATACAACCTTCAAGAATATTTTGCCTCATTATTTCTCATACACCCCAATATTATGAGCCCATATGGTACTAAGTGTCAAACATAGCCCATCAAATATTCGTGTAGATGGAGCATCAAGATGTCCCACGACTTGTGGCCAACATAAAGACGAGTCCACCCCACAAGCATCTCAATGCTTGGTAGAGATCACAGCTTTCCAACACAAGATCACCCCACGACTCATGGCCAATGACCAAGTGCGGTAGCATCGTCATGTCTTCTACCTTTGATGGAAGGCATGGAACGATATGTCCAACATAACTTGTCCATTTTATTTGATATACAATTAATTAAAATTAAATTCTTTTAAGTTTCAAAATATTTGGGTTGATTTTGTAAGACCTCATCAAACTTAATTACTAAGTGGGTTTTTATTTAATGCAATATTCATCATATGAAGCGCAAGCATAAAATATTAAATAAATCTAACATGCATCCTATGCAAAAAGCGGTGGGATGATCATGGCCAGCCTATGCGACCCATTTGAGCCAAAAATGAGTTTAGGTTAATCTAAGGGATAAAACAAATAGAACTACTTCTATTACATTTTATATATAAAACCCATACAAGTATGGGCCTTGAATTATCTATTCTATTACAACTTGTAAAATTACCCACACGGGCGTGGGCCTTTGGCATCGAACGTCCCCCAATCAAAATTAGAAAATCTTACCATCTAGTCTACTCTCGATGCAAAATTTAAAACTTTTACAAATAATAGAATAGGAGGTTCGCAGGCCCCAAAAACTCAAAGATAAAAACATACAATCACATTGGTCATAGGCTCATGATCATCCCTAAATAAATCATGCTAACATTCATCACATGAATTTAAAGCATATAAATTTACCAATTTTGTGTGTTGATTTAATTTTGGGATAAATAAATTAATATATATATATATTATATATATATATTAAAATAATAAATTTCAAAATTAACCTTTAATTCTAAAAAGAATAATTAATTAAAAATCATTATTATTATTATTACTAACCTGACCAACAATTGATCAGGCCTTCAAACTGCAACATTGCAGTTGAAATTTGCTCTGAAAAGAAGACTGGTGTTTGGGGCCTTACACATTTTTATTTTATTTATTTTTTATTAATTTTTCGTTGCTGCTTGGCAGCTTCTAAAATAATAAGGGTAAGCCAGCCTCCATTTTAAAAAGGTAGGAACCTTTTATTAAAAAAAAAAAAATTCCAAAACCTTTTGGCTTTTTTATCTTCCCAGTTAATTATCATACAGATTCAAAATCTGTAAAAAGAATTTATCCCAAACATAAAATCATATAAAACATATTTTATCACACACAAAATTAATCCTTTTAATTAAAATATGTTTATCTCATGAACATAAATAGAATCAAAATCTAATAATGAAAATGTAAACCGTGACTCCGATACCACTGTTGGGTTCGCTATAATCGTACGGGGCTTACGCAGCGGAATTTAAAAATTTTAAAATATTAAAACAAATACATATATCAAATATATATACTAAACCCTGTAAACTTCGTTAGCGATTTTAATGATCGTCATTTTTCATTATTTTGTATCGAATACAAATACTTTGATTCTTATAAAAATAAATTAATATCTCGCTTTCGATATCTTCAAGCGACGATTGAGAGGGAGTCAATTCCCGATTATGTGGCTAACACCAAAACTTCTCGCCGTAGAAATCCAAGTGTATCCCCCTCTAATCGAGTCCGCTTTTTGATTGCGACACAGGAAAAATTCTTCGCTAGTAGAATTGTTCCGTTTTCAAATTGATTATACGAATAACAATTAATCCAACAATCAACAATTGATTGAAGATTAATTATTATAGATGAAAAATTATCAATTAATCATCATCTACAATTGAAGACTTAAATATAAAATATATATAAAAGAAAAGATGAATTTTTCTTTCTCTGTTTTTCACACGAAAGGGACGGCTGCCTTTTTCGAAAAGTATATAAAACTTTGTTTTGTTGTTTTTGAATTAAAAAGGGACGGCGGGCACACTTTTCTTTCTTATATATATATTTATATTGGATTAGTTAGGTTAAGATTAGGTCTAATTTTAATTAACTAATTAATCAAATAATTAAGAAAAGAATTTTTCTACAAGTCATCCGTCTCTTTTTTAAACAAAGATTATGACTTGATCTCAATTACCTTTTATATATATATATATATTTATATATATACAAATATATAATATAAATTAATTTTATTTAAAGTCTTCAATTATTCTAGTGGGCTTCTACAAATAGGGCCTACTAGAGAATTACATGGACTTGGATTTAAAATCCAACTAATTAATTAATTAATTCCATGAATTTAAATTAATCAATCCAATTGACCAATTTAATATATTCCTTTAATTGAGATTTCAAATCAAATAGATTTAATTACATAATCATATTATATAATTAAATATTTAATCCAACAATTGAATTAAATTAAAATCTCATTTAATTAATCRAAATTAATTAATTATTCCAACCATTGGAGTTATCAATCTTGAAATGTCAACAACCAAAATTATGTGTGACCCTTTTAGGTTCATGACTAACACAAGCAGTAGGCTTATAACTTTTATAAGTTTATAAATAACAATTTATTATATTAATTAATCTAATTAATTAATRCTCTTGAAATTAACTCTTTAATTTCAAGAACCTACAAATCATGACAACGTCTAGCAAGTAGCATGATTACCCAGTATTAGGTGAAATAGTGAGTAAACCTATTTCAATTGCAAGTTCATACATGTACGATCCTTTCGACAACTAGTTTCCCGATTAAATCTTGGGCATGGATTTATAAGTCGAAACCCAATTGATTTAATAACTGTGATTTCATTTCAAGTTTAAATAATTCATTTATGAATCAATATTCATCGTGCCCTAGCCGAGGTCTTTGAATCACAAACTATAAAAATTCACAGGATACTCTCTTGTCCATAGACACAGGGCCGGCCCTCACTATAGACCTAGAGGGCCTGGGCCTAGGGCCCCCAATCTTGAGGGGCCAAAGTTCAAGTAAACAATATATATATATATATATATATATATATATA
>BMAC01000202.1:864388-888208 GCA_014905375.1 Phtheirospermum japonicum
ATTAGGGCATTTTCGTAAATAAAGCCGATATGAATATTTGGAATATAAACATAATTTATCTATGAACTCGAAAATTATCTTGAACTCAAATATCAGTTTTTCTCGTGTTTTTTAAGTAAAATGTGACTAATCACATCTCTTTATAAAGAATTATTAGAGCTCATATATATAACAAATGACAATATTATTTAACCATTTAAACATTTAAATAAAAATAAATCACATAATATAATCTTATTAGTGTTAACTAATTATTTCAATTATTAAGTTTATTATAATGTTTTAAAAGTATAAATTACAAAGAAAATTTGAAACAACTAAGATTCAAAAACATCTGAAATTGAAATAAAAAACATGAAGAATCAAATTTCAAAAGATGAAAATACAATTTAACTAATCAAGATTTCAACTTTCAACGAAAGAAGATGAAGAAAGATAAAATTTCGCATTTAAATATTTTGAATCATAATTATATATATATATATATATATATATATATATATATATATATATATATATATATATATATATATATACTACCATCGTACCTCAAGTGAAGGACTAATCATGTACTATTGCAATATGGAAATTCTTATTCGACAGACAAATCTTCCAGTTAAGAATTTCCATCGGGTCATGTTCAATGAACTTGTTCTCCAACAAGCACCCACATATATGCACCCGCGTCACAACGCTGATGTTAATGGAATGCAACATCCTTGTTTTACAAGTATGCATCATATGCGCAAGTCTTACCGGGCTATTCAATGTCCTATCTCAAAAAGCCCATTGACTTGGAACAAGTTTAAGACCGAAACCTTAGAGACATGTTCCATGATTGCCATCGTATGCGCAACCATATCTCATAGTTAAAATTGGTCTAAGGACTTTATCATACGTGCAATTATAATAAAAGCGAAAACATAAGATAAAGAAAGTTGCCTTTATTAAAATAATTCCAATAAAATCATTATACAAGTAGAATGAAATCCAATCTAATTAGAACGTCAGACACTCTACTCTAACACCATGTCCGGTTGTAACTCGGTCGTGGGAGAGGGGTTGGCTTCGGCGAATGGCTCCTCGAGTCGAGATAGATGAGCTTTGAGCTTTGAAATGTTCGACGATTGCTTTGGTGATTAGCATCCATCTTTTTTTCGATTCGGTCCATCTTGTCGTCAAGAATCTGGAGCTTCTCGAACATCTTCATTTGTAAGTATCAGTTTTTCTTGAAAAACTAATTCCAATCGGGGCTCGAGCTGGAATTGGTTTGTGGGACCGCCTCGTCATGCTCGTCGGTTAGTCACGACGAGGATCCACCTTGCCCGGTGTTTTGTGTCCGAGGCACCGGGCCACGTACTATCGAGAGAGGTGAGGTCACGAGAGGCGAATGATCGATGTCGGGTGGGTTGTACCCGAAGTGATGGGCGAGGCCAGTGATGGATGGGGCAAACGAGAGGCACGGCATTTTTCTTCTCGGTTTCTTCTCCATGATGTTGTGGAGTCCGTTCAAGATAAGAGGATAAAGCCAGGGTTGGTGACCGTTAAGCAAGCATTGGAGCACGAAGATATCCGACTTGGTGACGTTTGTGGCATCTTGCTTGCTCAACACCACGTGTTCTAAGATTTTGTAGGCAACGTACATGACGTCATCGCTAATCCACGTACAAGCATACCGGGTGCAATTTCCCGGATGTCTCCTCTATATTTCAGCCCAAAGAGGCCGTAGTTAAACTCGTCATCTTGTGGAATTGGTTGAGCACCCTTTCTTGACAACCCGAACACTTCCTCGAAAATCCGCTCGTTCACCCGAATTCCAATACAACCTAATCGACACCAGAACGTATTATCGGCATATACGCTCAATGTCAAGAAGAATTCAAGCATAAGATCATGGAAACTAGGTAAGTCCATCCGGGTGAATGTGGTGCAACCAAGTCCTTCAATGTACCGCAGGACGTCGGCATGGTGCTCCGACCCTTCTTGGGCCCGTTCCTCTATGTCGTTGACGTCAATGGTCTGGTGGGACGCAAACTCCCAACCTTGAATCGTGGTAAAAACCTTGACCTCCTCCTTATCATAAATCAGAAACGGGGATCCATATTTCCTCGAGATATCTTTATGTTTGCCCACCCGAGAAATAGTTAATGAATATAGGATTGAAAGGGGTTCGAAAAGAAGGAAAAATTAAAGTTTGGGTTCTTTGAGGACTTTTGTCGAACACTTGGTGTGCGTGTTCGAAAGAAAGGGAATTTTAGAAAAACTTAAACCCAAACCACCCCAATCACAGCCAATAAACAAATAAAGAACAATGAAACCCCAAAGATATGGTCTAAGCAGATTATCTTGACAATTGGACTCGAAATCGGATTTGTAGCCCCCCTCCCATTTTTGTCTAAGTAGGAGGAGAAGTGAGAAACTAAGGGAATTATTTTTGTAAATCTTCGGGATTAGGTGGATGTGGTCGGAGTGACACCAGAGAATGGAGTGATTCGTCGGAAAATGGAAGAAAAGTTTTTGTGGGTTTGGAAGGAATGTAACTGTTGGGAACTTTTTATTTTGATTGTAAGTTGTTTGTGAAGCGAGGATAGAGGGTATGGGTGTTTTTATAAGGGGGGACGCAGGGTATTAGGTTTAGTTGCGAGTCGGGTCAAGCTACCCGAGTTTAAAGTCAGAAAATAGGCCGATTACGGGTCAACGTCGATGAGCCATCGATCGACGAGGGGTCAACGGTCGAGACAGAGAGGTCTTCAAAGAGGGGCGTCAATCGACGAGACTTCGATGGTCTTGGCAGAGAGGTCATCGACGAAGGGGGTCGATCGATAGAGTGTCGACGGTTGGAACAGAGACTTCGTCGACCAAGGGCGTTAATCTACGGTGCGTCAACGGGTTGGAAAGATAGGTCATCGACACGTCATCGGTTTTCTGGTCGATCTATGCCGACAGCATGGTGGCGTCGATGCTGGCCGTCGATCGACGGCAAGTAACCTGCGCCTCACTTTTGCTCAAATCATCAACGTTCTTCAATCAGAAATCCAGACCCATAAGAAAAATCCCCCAACTATTCTAACAACCAAGGAAAACATAGCAAAACACAACAAAAATGAAAACAATGAAAAGTTAGAGAGAGAATATACAAAAATTATAAAAAGATACGAAATGTTTTGGTTGCCTCTCAAAAAGGGCTTGTTTAACGTTACTAGCTTGACGAATTCGCACCATCTAGGCAGTAGACGGGTCGTCGAGAGTTTTGGTCTCCTCAGCGTGAATCACTCTCAGTTTTTAGAAATACGTCTTGACGTGATGGTCATTGACTTGAATACTCTCTTTTGTTCTCTTATTGACCAACTTCACTACCCCGTATGGCATCACATCTTCAACTAGAAAAGGGACACTCCATCGTGACTTGAGCTTCCCGGGAAACAACCGAAGATGAGAGTTGTACAGTAATACTTGCATGACGGCTCTGAGGTCTTTAGTGATGAGCTTCTTGTCGTGTTGAAGCTTCACTTTATTCTTGTATATAATGGCATTTTCATAATCCTCATTGTGTATCTCTTCTAGCTCTTCAAGTTGTAGCCCTCATACCGTGCTGGCTTGCGTCAAATCGAAATTGACCACTCGTATAACCCAATAGCCTTGGTGCTCCATCTCGGCCAGAAGATGCCACGCCTTTCCATATATCATCCGATAAGGGCTGGTTCCCCAAGACCATCTTATACACCATCCGGTACGCCCAAACAGCATCGATGAGCTTAGCCGACCAATCTTTACGGCTCGGTTGAACGATTTTCTCAGGAATGGCCTTGATTTGCCTGTTGCTCGTCTCAACTTGGCCCGAAGTCTTAGGATGATAAGTTGTGGACACTTTATGCTTGATCCCATATATTGTCTTCAATTTCTCAAATGATTTGTTGCAGAAATGGGTGCCTCCGTCGTTGATAATGGCCCTCGAAAACTCAAACCGACTGAAAACGTTGTCTTGCAAGAATTTGAGTACGACCTTGGCGTCGCATGTCTTGGTGGGAATGGCTTTAACCCATTTGGATAAGTCGTCGAAGACGACTAGAATGTACTCGTATACCAAAGACATCAGGAATGGTCCCATGAAGTCAATGCCCCACACGTCAAAAATTTCCACCACAAGATTGCTCGTCTGTGGCATCTCATTCCTCTTTCCGATATTTCCCGTTCGTTGGCATCGGTCATAGTACTTGCAAAACTCGTGAGCATCCTTGAATAGCGTCGGCCAATAGAATCTCAACTGGAGGACCTTGAAAGCAGTCTTTTGTCCTCCGAAGTGGCCGCCACATTATTGATCGTGGCAAAATGACAAGAGGCTCTTTTTCTCATCCTCGGGAATGCATTTTCGAATGATGCTGTCTTTCCCTAACCGGAAAAGGAATAGGTCCTCCCAAAAGTGAGTCCTTCAAATAGAAATAAATCTCTTCTGTTCTTGGAAGGATAGTTCAGCCCTCAAATGGCCACAAGCAAGATAGCTAACATTGTCAGCAAACAGAGGGGTGGGGTGAGAAGAAATAGAATATGTCAATTCATAAGGGAATGCATCATTTATACGTTCATGCTCATGCACATTTCCCTCAACACTCAAACGGGATAAATGATCCGCCACCACATTCTCACAACCCTTTCTATCTCTAATTTCGACATCGAATTCTTGAAGCAAGAGTATCCATCGGATCAAACGCGTCTTACTTTGAGTTTTGTTGAAAAGGTGATGGAGAGCCGCGTGATCACTATGGACAATGACTCTAGAACCAATTATATACGATCAAGAATTTTCAAGTGAAAACACTAAGGCTAAAAGTTCTTTTTCAGTTGTGGTATAGTTTCTCTAAGCCTCATTCAACATAAGACTCGAATAGTAAATCACACGGAGAAGACTATCCACTCGTTGACCCAAAATGGCCCCAACCGCATCGTTCGATGCATCACACATAATTTCAAAATGGAGTGAACAATTTGGGGCAACAACCACTGGAGCCGTGGTCAACTTTTCTTGTAGCAAATTGAACGCGTTCAAATATGACTCGTCAAAAAAAAGGGCACATCAAGACCAAGCAATTGACACAACGGGCGACTAATTTTCGAAAAAACTTTTATAAAATGTCTATAAAATCTCGCGTGCCCTAAGAAACTTCTAATGCCCTTTACGTTCGTGGGAGGGGGTAGATTCTCAATAACATCAATTTTTGCCTTATCAACCTCTAAACCCCTACTAGACACTACATGACATGGAACGATACTGCTCTTAACCGTAAAATGACTTTTCTCCTAACTCAAAGTCAAATGACTATCAACACAACATTCAAGCACTTTGGATAAATTATTAAGAAAAGAGTTAAAAGATGAGCCAAATACCGAAAAGTCGTCCATGAAGACCTCGAGGAAGTCGTCGATCATATCCGTGAAAATGGACAACATGCAACGTTGAAAAGTTTTCAGTGTATTGCATAGGCCGAAAAGCATCCTTCGGAAGGCGAATGTCCCGAATGGTCAAGTGAATGTTGTTTTCTTCCGATCTTCTGGGGATATGGAAACTTGGTAGTACCCAGATAGGCCGTCAAGGAACCAATAGTACTGGTGCCCGGCTAACTTATCGAGCAGCTGATCAATGAATGGGAGCGAGAAATGATCTTTCCTCGTGGCGGCATTAAGTTTCTTGTAGTGGATACACATGCACCACCCGGTGGTCAACCTCGTCGGCACGATCTCTCCCTTGTCATCTTCTATGATCGTTATTCTACCTTTCTTCACAACCACATGAACTGGACTCACCTATTCACTATCGGGCAATGGAAAAATAATTCCCTCATCGATCAATTTGAAAACCTCTTTCTTCACCACCTCCGTCAAATTTGGATTCAAACGGCATTGATCGTCTCAAACCGGCTTCGGAAACTCCTCCAACACTATACGAAGCATGCATGTGGCTGGACCTGGTGGCTCCTTGAAACTTTTTAAGAACAACGATCAAGGCCTCCTCTTCTTTCCTCTATAATTCGGCGAAAATGACAACAGACTTCTTTTCTCCTTCTTTAAGAAACACATACTTCAGGTGACTCGGAAGGGGTTTAAGATCGGCATTCAGTTCGATGTCTGGTTTCTCGCCTCCAAGCTTGCAAAGGTTAATCACCCCCTTAGAATTGGGCTCAAGCCAATCGTCGTCCTCGGCGAGCCATGAGTTACCATCTTGAGTGAGAAAATCACGGATGACGGATTCTTCTTCGAGTTTGTCTTGCACGAGCGGTTCAATGAGACCAACAAATGAGCATTTATCACCTGAAATCAAGAGTATTTATCACGTGTGACCGTCACGCGAATACTTATTGGTGAGACAGATTCACATGTTCCGTTAATATTGTCAATTTTAACTATAAAAGTGTGAGTTGTACGCAAAAAAAAATAAAAAATTATCACCATACTTATTAATCAATCATTTAAGCAAGTGAAGGATAATACAGTCATGTTTCCTTTAATATTATCACTTTTGATTCTAAAAGTATTACTTTAATTTTTGAATAAAAAGTTATTACTTTTTTTTTCTAAATATCACTTAGGGTCTTAAAAATGTTAATTTGTATCTTAAATAAAAATCATCAACTTCTTTTTATAAATTGACGCTCTTAGCCTTAAATACATCACCTTACAGTTTGCATATTAAATTATTTTATATATATACTAGGTTTAACACCCGTGTATTACACGAAATTTATAAAAAGCTGAATATAAAAAATATTTGTGACAATTACAAAGTTTAAATTTAAAATAAGAAATAAAAGGATGTGTTCTCAACCCGTGGTATGTACATGTCTGATGTATTTATTAATTTATTATAAGTATTAAATAATTTTATATTATAATAATTATTTTATATACTTAGAAAAATTCAAAAGATGTTACAGTTTTACCTGTGTCCAATCTATATTAATTAATTATTATTATCTCATTTTCTATTTTAATATTTAGATTAACTTTGTTAATAATTATTATTTATATACTTTGAGAATTTTAAAAGATGTCATACTCTCAATCCTTGTCACATTGTGTTGTTTGTCGAATAAATATTAAGTAATTATTATTATTTTATAAATTTATATTTCTATGTTTAGATTGAATTCATTACGAATATTTAGTTACATACTAAGATCATAATCTGCTTATATATAACATTTAAATTCTAAAAGTATGTTATTTCAACTTTGATTATAAATACAACTTATTTAGTTATTTTCATAATTTAATTAAGATTCTTACTTATGTAAAGAAAATTGAATTAAAATAAAATAAAATAAATAAAAAAATTTGGAGATTAAAAAAAATTATTATATTAGGCAAAATAAAATAAATAAATAAAATAGGCAACATATAATAAAATAAAAATAGTAAATTAGATACATATTAGGCTCGAATGACAAATAAGTAAACGAAAGACAAGAATTTTTATTTTTTCAAGTGAAGTATACAAGAAAGACACATAAGTTAGGAAATTTTTTTGTATTAATATATAGACATGGTATTTTATAATATATATATATATATATATGTGTGTGTGTGTGTGTGTGTGTGTGTGTGTGTGTGTGTGTGATAATTTCATAATTAAAAGTAATAGATTCAAGTGAATGAATCGGTCAAAATTTCTTCTTTTTTTTTTTTGTCTAAAATCATTTCTTCAATAAACTAAATTAGTCTTCATTACACTACAAGAATAATGCTTAAAAGGGATGACAAAAATCGTCCCTACTAAGGTCATTGTCGTTGCATTAGTTATATAGGGACGACATGTCCTCCCAGGGACGTCCTCCCTATAGACATCTTGCTACTGATATATATGGACGACAATATTAAATTTTTATCTTCAAAAATTAATACGCAATGGACTTTGGCGTAAACTGAAAATAGGTAAATAGAGATTCAGACTAAAATGTCAATTGACTCATAATAAACATGCAATATTAGTGATCCCAAGATGGATACATAATACAAACAACATTTTGGGTGTTAAATTAAATTGAGATTGTATGTCTATATGGAATTGCAGAGAAACATCAAAGTTGCTAGGCGCCGTCACGCCGTGTACACGTAGGAGTAAGAGCGTTTACGCATGAAAAGACTTCCCCAAATTGCATGCAAACCCCTATTTTCTTTCGTTCCTTATTTCCACCCAATTCTATTTTAGGAAAATTCTCACTTGATACACAATTAAACAAATATAATTCCATTTAATCACCCGAATTCCTTTATTCCCATTTAAGTCAAATTAGTCCCAATATATCATAAATTACCATTTAAATTGTCTATAATACCCTATTCTAATCTATAATATATTCATGTTATTTATGGTAAGTAGAGCACACTCTCCAATTAATATCCTTAATTTTCTGCTTGATCATCTCAATTTGTGAATTGATAAATAAAGAAAAAAATAATCCTCCCTTCTTCTGCACAACGCACAGTATACATTTTTATTGGCTAGTATAGAATTTTATTCTACTACTATGCAATATTGTGTAGTATGGATCTTTATTCTACTTGTATGTAATTTTGTTCTACTAGTATGTAATCTTGTGTAGTATGGATCTTTATTCAATTTTAATTAGGTTATTATTAAATTTTAACAAGATTAATATGAAATTTAAAAGGGTTACTATGAAATTTACAATGTTGTATGAAGTCAAAAATCAAAGATTAAACAAATCAGTACAAGATTCCATGATATAGTAAGATATTCGATGACGCATATAATATGTATTTACGGTATAGTACAAAATTTTACGATGTAATAGTATGAAATTTTCAGTATGTTGTATAAAATCTCAGCATGTAATATGAAATTTTGAGTATATAGTATAAATTTTACTATCTAGTATGAAATTCGGCCGTAGTGCTACGACGGTTGGTGGCAGACGACGGTCAGTATGACTTTGACATGGGTAGTATGAAATTAACATTTGGTAGCATTTATTTCATTTGACTTAAATTTGGAATAATAATAAATAATTTAGAAGGATAAGAAAAAAGGAATTAACTAGTAAGGATATATTAGTACTTTTATAATAAATTTGATTAAATGGGAAGTTGATATGTTTAGTTGAGTTTTTGGGATAAAACATTTAATTAATGGTTCACATGGGAATTGTCCCTTCTACTTTTATGTATTTTTAACCCTTTATTATTCTTTATCCTTGTCTATGTAAATGTTAGTCAAACTAGTCGTCCCAATTACTATTTATTATTTGACAAATATTTAAATTTTAAAAAGATGGGTTTTAATAATAATAAATTATTATTATTATTACTATTATTATTATTAGATCTAAGTATACTCTTTTGTGGGTATTAAGAATTTTAAAATAGTAAAAATTTATATTTGTATAAAATATATAATTATTTATCTTTTTACTGTATTTATTATTATTATTATTATTATTATTATTATTATTATTATTATTATTATTATTATTATTTTTATTAGATCTAAGTATACTCCTTTGTGGTTATTAAGAATTGTAAAATAGTAAAAATTTATATTTATTATAAAATATATAATTATTTATCTTTTTTACTGTAGATATCAAATCATATTTGAAAAAGTTGATAATAGTATATTATTATATTATATTTTATATCGTAAATTATAATATATTATTCTATTGTATTTTATGTTGTATCTGGAAAAAGAATAATATTATATAACAATAATTTTTAATAATATATAATTATATTTGATAATTGATAACATATGATAGAAATTATGTATAAGAAAATAACTTTTTTAAAATTTAAAATAAATGAGTATTTGGTCTCGCAATACCAATATAATATTCTAAATTTTAGGACAAACATGCCAAAATTCTTGATGAGGATGAATGATTAACCAACAACTGGAGTACATGATGCACAGGAAAATACTTCCATTAAGCATGTCTACTTGTGAATTGATGCACAATAGACCGTTGAATAAATATTTGACAAATACCTATGTTAGATCACTTTGTTTTTTATAATAATATAATAATTTTTTATGATATTTTAATATATTCATATAATTGTAATACTTTATAGATATTTTAATTTCTGATAATTTTATAAGTTTGAGTGCGAGCTATTAAGTACTAATCACATAATCATCATATGTTTCATGAATCAGGAGCCTCATTTTTGAATTTAATTGGTATGTAAAATAATTTAAAATTCTAATCAATTTGTTGTAATCTCATTTTATTTATTATTATTATTGATAATTGTCAAGGTCTCATACATACATACATACATACAAACATAAATATATAGGGTTGGGTTCCGGTGAGAATGGGTTCGTGGGTGAGAAATGAAAATGAATCATAATCATTATATCTAATCATATATAATGTATCTAATTTAATCAAGTAAAAAATTAAAATGCAAGCTTTTATCCCGATGTTCATTAAAAACTTAAAACGCAAGAAATCGTAAGAAACGCAAGAAATTTTTCGAACTCCTGCTCGATTCATCAATACCGTTTCCATCTCCCTCTCGGTTCATCTCCTACTCGATTCATCAACTAATTTCTCCGTATAATCAATCTTGTTCCTCGAAAACCAGCTGTGTTCCTTCAATCGAAAAATCAGTTTATCAAAATATTCAATCTCGTTCCTTTTAATCTTGTTCGAATTCGGGGTTGGGCCGGAATGTAGAGATTGACGTGACAACCCTATTCGAATTTAGGGTTGGGTCGGAGTATCCTATTCGATTTTGGTCCCTTACTCGTTCGATTTTTTTTTTGGTTCTACGAATTTTAATTTTGATTGCACCCGATGTCTTCAATTTTGAACGAATCAGGTAATATGTTATTTTAAATTAGTGGAGTTCATCTAATTTCAAGATTTCATCTAATGTATAGATTTTTTTATTTGGAGTTTTTGAGTTAGTCAGGTAAAGTTCTGTACGTGTTATGATTAAAGATTTTGCATGTGTTGTCGTCTGATGCAAATGTGATGTGGTTTGTGCACAAGTAAGTATCATTATGTGCCAGTGTGTTCACTTTTGCACGATCGTGCAGTTGTAATGGTGTTTGCACATGTTATGATTAAAAAGTCTTGTGCGTGGTTTCGTCTGATTTCGTTGTCGCCTGATGCAAGTGTGATGTGATTTTATGCACAAATAAGTGTCAGTATGTGCACAGTAATGTGTTTACTTTTGCACGATCGTGCAGTAGTTATGGTGTTTTTCCATGTTATGATTAAAAATTTATGCGCGTGTTGTCGTCTGATGTCGTTGTCGTATGATGCAAGTGTGATGTGGTTTGAGCACAAGTAAGTATCAGTTTGTGCACAAGTAAGTGTCAGTATGTGCATAGTAATGTGTTCACTTGTGCACGATCGTGCAGTAGCTATGGTGTTTGCACATGTTATAATTAAGAAATTATGTCCGTGTTGTCGTCTGATGTCGTTGTAGTTTATGCAAGTGTGATGTGGTTTGTGCACAAGTAAGTGACAGTATGTGCACATAAATTTGTTCACTTGTGCAAGATCGTGTAGTAGCAATGGTGTTTGTACATGTTATGATTAAAAAGTCTAATGCGTGTTATCGTCTAATGTCGTTGTCATCAGATGCAAGTGTGATTTGATCTGTGCTCAAGTGTCAGTATGTGCACAGTAATATGTTCACTTATGCACGATCATGAAGTAGCTATGGTGTTTTTCACATGTTATGAAGTTTTAAATCAATTTTCTGTCGCGTTATCTGTGGTGTGTATTATTTTGTGCACTGATTCAGTGGGAGATTTCGCAGGTGATGTTGAATGTTCTTCCACAATTGTGAGCATATTCGACAAACTATGATGATAGAACCTAGATCTACAAATATTGGGTTGCGATGTGAAGATGACATTAAAACCTTATATTAGTCAGAAGTTTAAAAGCTTGGATGACGCTATACCGTTTTACAAGTCTTATGTATCGGTGGTTGGTTTTGATGTTCGTCGTAGCAAAAAAATAGCATCGGGTGATGGTATAATTGTTTGAAAGTATCTACTGTGATTCTTGCACATTTATGTTTCAATATGTTCACAATAATGCATTAAATTATACACAGTATGTGCAATGTAATTTAACAATCATATGTGAGTTGTCGTTTGATGTCAGTTAAGTTAATATAGGTGTAAAGTGATTTGTGCACAATTGTGCATTGAGATATACACAATTGTGACACTGATAATGCACAATAGTGAATGACAAAATGCACAACTGTCACTGCTGGATTTTTTCTGGTCATAATATTGTAATATTATGTATGATTTATTTGGTATCAATTATGATTGTAATAATCACTTATTTGCACATTATATTTGCAGGTGGACAGAAAGGGACCAATTCATCAATACCCACCCCTTAATTTTATTTTTCTTAATTTATCAAACAGTTTCATAACTTGAGGAAGTGTTGTTTAAAAAGGCGAATGGTTTTTTGTCATATAATTTTTATAGATCAATGTTTTTATACTTACTATGATTGTTCTATCTAGTTCTTGGAGTGTTTAAATTGTTCACATTTCACTATTTTTATTAGTTGTCAACTATCGTATTCAGTCCTTGTAGTCATCAACGCCCAATTGTGGTAGCTGGCATGAGACTACCGTTGTGAAATGTAACATTCACAATAATGCATTAAGTTATGTACAATCATGCAGTAAGATATGCATGATAATACAATAACTTTGCACAACCAAATGCAACTTCTGAAAATAAAAGATCAAAAAATTAAATATCTATCAATGGCATATGCACAACCATACATTAAGTTATGCACAATTATGAAGTAAGATATGCACAATCAAAAATTAAAGATGCCAAAATATTTTTCAAAAATTAAAGTTATGCCAAGAACATTATTCAAAAACTAAAGATGCAAACACAACTTCTCCATCAGATCAGAATGCTAAATCAAGTACAAAACTTATCCATGCGACCAAAAATCATTCACTAGTAAGTTTGTGCAACTAAGGGGACAACATACCGCCTAATTGTCAATTCCAACACAACATTATATAACAACATTGAAGTAATGATATTTTGAAAATAAAATCATTACAAAACCCAACAACTCCAAATTAAGTCAAATTACAGTACATATTTTACATTAATTTAAACTAAAACACTCGAATTGATAAGTATGTTAAAATTAATAACCTAACTCAAGGGAATAATCTGCCGCGTGCAAAATTATTTCTTCAAATCAGCCTTCCGTTCATGTTATCCTACCTTGTAAATTGAGAAATACTCCTTTGTGATTTGTACGTTTATATTTTTCAACTCGTTTGTCTCTCCGCATACCAAGGAGTGGCAATACTTCTCCCGAATATTTTTTTTATCTCATTTCTTAATTCCCCACACCCAGTTAGCCTTCAATCCAGCACCCATATATGACTTCAAGTGCCTCCTGGTGAAAACATCTTCAATCTACATTTTCTACCCCTATTGCGCATGTTATCTCCAAAAATTATGGTTCAATTTTTGCAACCACATTGGCATAGTTTGCAATATATGAAATTTATGAGACTTTGAAAATGCATCTTTCTGCAATAAATAAAAACAATTTATATGGGCAAAAACGACAAGAAAAATATGTATGCACAAAAACTTTATATGATGCACATTAATAAGTAATATGTTGCATAATTATAATATACTAGATTTTGCATATTATTATAAATTTATTTTCAATGCTACCATACACACCCTAAAACCACTAAACACATTGAATGCAAGTAAGTATATTTATCCTGCATATTGGTACAACTTATTTTGCACATTACTATACATTTATTTGCACATCCCCTTCTTTATGAATTTTTTATACAAAAACTAAACAAGAATAATGTATGTCACACTCTCTATCACTTAGCACCACAAAAATAAATTAATTATAAATACAGCAACACAATAATGACCAAAATATACATGTATACAAATTATGGTGTTTGCACATTGACATGTATTATTTTGCACATTAATATTTTGCTGCATACACACAAAATATATACAAAGTGTTATGTCAAACCATGAAGTTGGGCTACAAAATAATGAATTTATATAAAATCATGTCTTTTCACAGACATGTCATGCTAATGGAAAGTGCAAAATAGTATACTAGATTTTGCACACTAATTATAAATTTCATGCACATTAACCATAAAGTAGATCAATGAAATATAATCTATACAGACTACACATTTGATCACATCCATATCAGAGAATTAAAAACAAAACAAATTATAGTTTCTAAGTAATATTCCCTTATATAAGAGCAAAGAAGAAGAAGAAGAAATACAACCAATCTTGATGCATTCTAACATCAAAATATAATATCACTAGCAACATCGTTGTGAAACCAACCACATAAACAAAAAAATTAGCCAAAATCCAACCAAACATTCATTGATAATCAACTTGTACCTATAGATGATTTGAGAACTGCAGAGTGCATCAAAAGGACCAAAATAAGGGGATAAATGCATAGATGAAACAGAATTCAAAAGGCATAAATGAAACAGAAATAAGCTATGTCAATAAACAAGTTCTACTATTAACTAAAGCAATGAGTTTATCAAACTTTGCGCAGACACCGAAAATGTCGAAGCCTGTTTCACTCTCAGCATGGTTAGTATATTTATTCACTTCTCATTTCTTTGGTGCCTGATTTAAGTTAAGTGTGATAAAAAGAAATTAAGTGTTTTTCTCTGATTTGGCACTTAATTTACCTGACCATTGTTGGGCACAAATTCGGTTTACTGCCTGCAGAACCGAGGGAGCGAAGTGTTATTGATGGTGAAGGCTACAATTGGCTCCCAAGCGTCGGCCCTCTACTCGCTCACCGTCATCCAAATCAATGACAGTGGGGGACCGAAGAACAACAAGGACCTTCACGCCGGCATCGCGTTGTGAGCACACGTGGCATTCCTCGACCACATCGACGCCCTCCGAGAGATCAGCCACTGCCTGCAGGACGACAATGGGGTGAAGAGGAACGTCTCCGAGGGGCGGCGGTTCCTGATTCAGGCCAACACGCGTGAGCTGGCCGCCGTGCTTGCCACGTGCCCATCAGACTTTGTCCCATCATATGCTCTAAAATGGGGCGTATACTCTAGGGTTTCAGATTTCTGAAGATGAAGAGGATTATAGATAAATTGTGCGTATACTCTAGGGTTGAGAGAATATTTTTGCTTCTGTGCGTGAAGAATGATCTGAGAAGACGGGGATAATTTTTTTTGCTTCTGTGCTTGAAGAATGGTGAAGATGATCCGAAAAGACGAGGGGGCCAAGTTGCTGAAATGAGAATGTCACATAATTACTGAAATGCCACCGAATGTCAAATAATTACTAAAATGCCACCTAGTAATTTTAGAAAAAGGCATTAAAATTAGTGGTTAGGAGTTCTCATTTCTCACATAAGGATTCATTCTCACATGATCCTATACCTATATATATAAAATAAACTTTACGTTTCCATGACTATATTATTTTTACTTAATTATAACCATTAGATCATTTTAGGTGATAAATAGTAACGTAGATCAATAGATGTAAATATAGGGGGTGGGGAGCATGTAGCTTTCACGACATCGTAGTCATTTCTTTTATATATATATATATATATATATATATATATATATATATATATATATATATATATACACACACACACACACACAATTATCACAAAATTATTGTACAACAAGTGTACGAAAGACTTTCGTTAGATAATCATATTTAAGAAAAATACATATTTTTTATGGTAAAATGTCACACTTACCAAATACATACTTTTAAAAAAAAAGGAACACTAATGTTAAGTATGACTTCTAACTATAAAATAAATATTTTTGTCAGATAAGTATGACGGTTTAACGAAAATCTTCTTGTACGTTTTGGATTTGTTTGGCGGACAAAACTGATAAACTAGTTGATAGCTGAAAATCTAGTTTATATAAATAAAAACATTTGGCAAATTTAACTGATAAGTTTAGCATTATAAATTTAATTATTATTATTTCTATTACCAATCTCGTTGAATATGTGTGTGTGTGTGTGTTTGAGAAATAATTTTCAATAATTGCACTTTTTTTAATGAGTTGGAGAACTTTTCTTTTCTTTTTTTTTTCTATTAAAAACCAATTTATAAAGTCAAGCTATAATAATAATAATAATAATAATAATAATAATAATAATAATAATAATAATAATAATAATAATAATAATAATAATAATAATAAGAAGAAGAAGAAGAAGAAGAAGAAGTTTAGATATTCAAGTAACAATTAATAAAGTAGTTAAATAAATAAAAAGATAAATATATAATAAAATAATAGATTTTTCCAAAAAAAAAAGGAAAAATAGTTAAAAGAGGAATAAAATTCAAAAACTCCATAAGCTTATTTGAAAGGCTTGTAATAATAGCATGTGAGATAAATTTAGACTTTTTATATAAGCTCATCCAATCAAACAAGGTCCATTTGAATACAAGAAGCTTATAAGCTCTAAATAAGCTATAAGCTAGCTTATTGTGCTTACCAAACATACACTTGGGCCCTGATTTGTTGAGTTGATTTAAACAATTGATGGTTGATTACTGATAGCTGATAGTTGATTTTAAATTGTGCTTGATGAATTAGTTGATTAAAGTAGCTTATTGAAGGTTAAATTATCAATATAGAGATGATTGAAAAACATAATATATATATATATATATACATATATATATATATATATATATATATAAATTAAAGAAATAAATTATAATAATTAATAAAGACTTAACAAAATATTTTTTCAAGAAATAAGACAAATACATGAAATATAATAAAAATAATAATTAATAATAAATACAACTTTACTTATAACTAATAAAAATATTTTTGTAAACTATAAAGTAGTATATTAGTTTATAAATATATATTTTTTATAATATAAAAGGATAAGAAAGGATTTT
This sequence comes from Phtheirospermum japonicum, assembly GCA_014905375.1. Lineage (NCBI taxonomy): Eukaryota > Viridiplantae > Streptophyta > Magnoliopsida > Lamiales > Orobanchaceae > Phtheirospermum > Phtheirospermum japonicum. Next base: position 881,377 of record BMAC01000202.1, read on the forward strand.
TCCCAATAAAATAGGAGCTTACAATTTGTAACTTTTTCTGAATAGGAGCTTATTAGGCTGAATAAGCTATCGGGAGCTTATTCTTAATTCTTACCTAACAACCTAATAGAGCTTATTGAGGTGGAATAAGTTATAAGTACTTTCGCAAAACTCAATCAAGCAGGGCCTTGATGTACAACATACATACTATACGTTTAATATTTTGTAATTGAAAATGCTATTTTTAAGTGGATTAATATTTTGCTTTTTTCGTTTTTTCCTAACACCTGCCAACCAAAAATAAAAATAATCCAACATTGGGTATATTTTAAAGTTTATAACTTAATAAACACAAATAATAAAGATAATAGTTTTCACCACTCACAAATAATTAGGTCCCCTTCAATAATACCTAGTATAACTTTGACTTTCATGGAACACAACTAATTTTTGACATAACAATGTATTTTTGTGAGGTCATGGACTCGATTCATTGAACTAACTTATCAATTTTCAATATGTTGATGTCAATTTAGTAGTTATTATTTGGTCCCACCGGTTTGACCAACATCATATTAAAATTGGAATACAAAAAAAGGATTCAAGAACAGACATTTAAGAACGCCTCAGGAGGCGGCGTTCTCGAATGTCAGGCAGTCGCATTTTTGTAATAAAAGTGTCACATACCAGAACGTCTTTTTTAAAGACGTTCTGGTATACTAGATATCTAGAATGTCGTTAAAAAGACGTTCTGGTATTTTAGATATCAAGAACGTCGTTAAAAATGATGTTCTGGTATTTTAGATATCAAGAACGTCATTAAAAATGACGTTCTGATATTTTAAATATCGAGAACGTCTTTAAAAATGACGTTCTGATATTTTAAATATCGAGAACGTCTTTAAAAACGACGTTCTTAAAAGTATTATTCAGAACGCCATTAAAAAGGCGTTCTCGTATGTCATATTATTTCTGGACGAAATTGATTTTTCTGATTAAAAAATAAACACAAAAAACCCTATCCAAAATTGTCCTCTTCTTATCTGCTCCGCCGATTCAACCTCCTCCCACCATTCCCAGCCACCACCGGCCGTCAATCGCCACCACCAGCTGCATCATCAAACCTTCATCTAATTCTCCCCGAATCTCCTCCCTTTCTCCCCGTCAGTCTCGCGCAATTAATCAAGATTTTGCTTCTTATATTACGAATTGAACAGCAAGGAGAGGTTCTGGTCATAAATTTCGTTCTCTCTAGTGAAGGAGAAGAAAAAATTGTCCCTATCGCTGGCGGCTCTGTCGTCATCGTCCTCACGCGACGAGAAGAAAGACGGAAGCGAGGTGAGGAAAGCGAGGAAGGTTCCTGCGGTGGCCGGAAAACCCTGCGAATGGCGTTTGGAAACAGCGGGTGTCGCCGTCTGCGCACAAGTTGCGGAGGATCTTGACTCAGCTATGCTTTTTTTTTATTTGGTAAATAAGCCAATTAGGGTTTTACCATTTAGCAGCTCTTGCCAGAAAGCTTCACTAGCTCCAGCTCCAAGTGAAAACATGGTAAATTTTTTTTATTCTGTGCAATTAATTTTGGTTCTGTTTTGTTCTTATTTTCTAGTTTGATAATATTTTTATGATTTATAACATGAAAATGTGTAAATTTTGAAAATGACCTTGTAGATGCAAATCTATACTTATTTCACGGATGCATAGACCGATGAAACTTAGCTATATATGTATTTATAGTTGATGTTTTATGGAAGTGATTGTTATTTCTACTGGGTTTCAGTTCAATATATCATATGGTTTCATGTTTTTTTATTTTTTATTTTTATTTATTTTTTAGTGTGTTTTTTTTTAATTCCATGGGAATTTATCAATATCTACCATGTTCTATTTAGTACTGTGATGTAGATGAACTAGGAAAGTAAGCAACTTTTAAGGATTTGTGGCAATATAAATGAAAATTCATTTCGTCGTATCTGGAAATGTTAGGACTAATGAATTCAATTATATATTCTAAATTACTTTTATTTATTTAAATTAAATATTAGAATTTGGAATATTCAATTATATTCATCTTCTTAGGTGGTCTGTGATGTTGACGAAGTAGTCGAGGAGCCGGTGTCCTGGTACATGGTAGGTGCGAGGGCGGTGCCGTTGGTGATCTGGTGGAGCTTCTTGGCGTTGAAGTAGTCGAGGAGGACTTGGAAGGAGAGGACGTTCTTGATGGCACCGATGGAGAGTTGCTTGGAGAGTAGATCCGACATTCCGGCATTGTCGACGGTGCAGACGGTGATGGACCTCGAGCCGGGAACCAAGGACTTCGTCAGATCCGGTCCGTTCAGGCAGATCTTCAGGCCCGATAATTTTTTGTTCGGGCAGTCTGGTGCGGGTAATAACTGGGCCAAGGGGCATTACACGTAGGGAGCTGAGCTGATTTTCGTACTTAATGTTGTCCGCAAGGAGGCAGAGAATTGCGACTGCTTGCAAGGTTTATTTTTTTTCTTTTGTTGGGTTTTTTCATTGGATCTGGTTTTTGCTATGAAATATTACTTCAAGGGCATTATTTCTAGACATGGTCTGGATTTTGATTGGTTTTTTTATGTTTTTATTTATTATTTTAGATGCACCGTGGTATTTGTGTGATAATGAGCTTTGGTTTTAATTACTCTTACAACTTTTGCATTTTATGAATCGGGGCTCAGTGTTAACCAATATGTTTTTATTGATAAAATGACCTTTTGTTCAACAATATGATATGTAATTTTATGATTATTGCCACGTTTGAATAGATTTGATGATCATATACTCTGTTCATAGGTCTGAAAATTGGGTCAATCACTCTGTTGTGTTCAAGTCGATCAGTCAACCGTTGCTATGAAAGTTTCCTATTTTGTCTTTGGATATGATGATACTGGACTTGCTTTCCCGTGATTCACAGCTTTATTTATTGGGTCATTCTTTTCCTTTTACAAGCTGGTGGTGTTGGTTACATTTTTGGCAGTTTTGTCAATATTATCCCGCAAGTGTATACCTTAGTTTCTTAAGTTGATGATTAGCCTATCCTCACAGGTGACTTTGTGTTTGAGCAGTAAGACGTGCACGTTGTTTTCTGGTGTTTGACTTTGGTCCTCTAATCTTTGCAGACTAATGAACTGTATCAACTGGCTTCTGTGGCTTTCTGCTTGCTCGTTGCTTGGGTTCGTCCGACTTCCCAATTAATGTCACTAATCTGCTATGATGAAATTTTAAATTGTTCTTTGGGCTCAAGTTTTCTGTAGCTTCTGTAATTTGAACACAAATTCTTATATATTGTCGTTTGTTACATTTTTAACAATTTCTTCCTACAGTCACTTGTACTGACAGTATGCCCTTCTATGCATACTATAGTTTCATTGTATTTAATTTATAATTTTCTTCATTTTCAGTGTAGTGACAAATTGGGCCCGAGCCTTGAATTGGGTTCTTTTGCTGCTGGAGTGATGATATCAACAACTGATCTTGCTCAGCATACTCTTGAACATGTACTTTTTTTCTCTATATTTAATATAGTTCTAGTATTTTGTACTTTTGCCCCTTCTCTATCTTCGTGCATGTGCATGTGAAGGTGGCGAACTAGATTTAATTTGAAACTACTTGTATCTTAAACAGTAAAAAAAAGGAGAGAGAAAAAAAAGAGAAGATAAAAGACACTTGTTGAAAAATATGTTATGTATAAACAGAGGTGACATGTTAATAGGGTTCAAACAAAAAGCGGGCAAGAAATTGAGCTAATTTATTCACAGTATTCACCAGATATCAAATGCTGTTTCGTTTTTATGCCATAGGGGTTTCTTATTGGGAAATCCTTGTTTTGTAGGTGGAGCCAATCCGAAACTTATTCGCAGCCCTTTTTCTGGCCAGTATTGGAATGCTTATTCATGTTCACTTCCTTTGGAACCATATTGATATTTTGATGGCAACTGTTATATTGGTGATTGTTATAAAAACAGTAGTGGTCACTTTGGTCGTGAGATGATTCCGCTACAACAACAAACATCGCTTCTTGTGTGTATTTGCTCTAATCTTGTTTTTAAAGTTTAGTTGTTATTTTTTGACGAGTAAATCTTGGTTATATGCAAATAGAAGTTGGGATGTCTCTTGCACAAATTGGAGAATTTTCTTTTGTCCTTCTTAGCCGTGCATCAAATCTTAAGATGATTGAGGTCTTGCTTTACTTCTCAGTTTGTTACTTTGTTTCCATCGTGAAATGTGACATTTCCACATTGTTTTCAGCTAGAAAAATGATGCATTTCCATATTAATGAATACACTTTTATTGTTTTTATATTACATATTATTGTCATCCTTGAACTTGAACTGTTTTGTTGAGAAGGACTACTAAATTGGGTTGCAGGGTAAATTGTACGTGTTGCTTCTTGGCACAACAACTCTTAATCTGGTATAAAAAAAATATTTTTGTTAATGCTTGGGAAATGGACTTTTTTATTAATGTTACTATTAGAAAGATTCGTGTTGTGCATTACCATTACACATGCTAAGACAATTCCCATTATTTTGTTTATTAATTTGTTATGCTTACCTATATTATCCACAAAAGATAGCCAATGTGTTTGCGTTTGATTTACATATGAGGGTAAATTTGACCGACCACTAATAATCATCAGGGTAATGCTCCTATTCTGGAGTTGTTTTACTCAGTTTGCATGATATCTATATGGTATGTGAGTATAGGGTTTGATGATATAAACTAAAAAGAAAATATAATCGAAAGGAAATAAAAAAAGATAATTCTCAGGATAAATCCTGCCCAGCAGTTTTGCCGTAGAGCATGAAGTTCTCCTCGGGATATATTCCCGTCCAGCTTATAACCACTAAACTCTATTAATTCCAAAGTGTCCTATGTTAAACAATAATACTCACTTAAACAGAAAAATAACTCTAACACTATAAATTAGAAAATTTATCTCTAACAGTACGTCTGGATGTGATCTTTAGTTTAGAACAGTTTGTTGGGAATCGAGGGTACCGTCGCGTAGCGGAAAACAAAATTTTTTAAAAATTAAATTAATTGAATCGAATTCAATTGACGACGGTCCAATTTAATAATCAATTAATTGAAACAATGTTTTAATTGCTTTTAATAAATAGAAACAATTCAATTTTCATAAAATCGAACGAGCATGGTAATTTTCTATTAAACATAGATATATAACAATTATATATATATATTAATATATTAAACATATATATATTAATTATATATATAATAATATATTAATCTTATATTTAAAATTATATATATTATATATATACATAAACATTTTATACATATATATATTATATATAATAACATGCATAATATATATATATATATATTAACATGATGTCATGCACATACACACATGCATATCTTACGCATGCACATGCATCTTTCATGCAATACATTAAAATATTTACACTGCATGCATAAATAATTCAAACCCATCACAATACAAGCAGCACATATATATCTTTATATGCATATATATTTATTATCGGATAACAAACACAAACATACATATATATATATATATATATATATATATATCATATATATATATTTAAGTGAACAGCCACACACCTCACGGACGGCGAGGCAGTCTTCGGCGCGGCTGCCGGGTGGAGATGACGGGTTGGCAGCAATCGGAGGCGGTCCTCGGAACGCAGCGGCTGGAACTTTGCCTTGGCCGATAGCAGCGGTGCAGCGCGACGACAAAGGCCGTGCGGCAGAGGAGTGACTCGGCTGCGGAGATGAAGCGTCCGGCGACGGAATGACAGTTCCGGCGACGAGGCTGGGAAAAATGGCGACGGGTTGGCAGCGATTGCGTGGCGGCACGGAGGACGTCGGTGATTCTTCCCGGAGACGTGGGGCTCCTGTTCTCGGCTATGGCGTCGGCACGGCGGCTGACAGGCGGAGCGGGGTTCCGGCGAACGTTCGGATATCCGACGAACGACGATCCTCCGACGACGGCGTTACGAAGCTGCGACGAATCTCCGGTAAATCAAATCACACACCGAATAACCCAATATACTCGTGACGGTGCACTAGAACCGTCGAGAGATTAAAAACGACGGAGAAAATTGGACGGCGGATGGGGATGGCTTGGGTTTTTAATTTTCTGAATTTTTCGTCTCTTCTCTCTGTATATTTAGAAAAGCCGTCTGCCCCCTTTTTGTTGGAGAGAAGAAGTGTTTTTAAAAGTAAAAACTCTCTTTTTTGGTTTATTTGATTTGTTGGAGTGTTTCAAAAYAAACAAAATTCTCTTTCCTTATCAAACCCGTAAGCTTCTTTTCAATCAAGTTTCTTCTTTCCTTTAATAACCGTGTGGGCTCAAGGAAGTTTCAAAAATAAAAACTCTTTCTTCTTTCTCAAACCTGTATGGGCTTTCTTTCCTTTTTGTTTTATTTAAACAAAGGCCCAAACAAACAAATGGGCTTTAAAAGATTTTATTTATTTGTTAAAACAATTATGGGCTTGTGAGGAAAAGGAAAATGGCCCAAGCAAAATAAAAAACAAGACATGCTTAAGCCCATTTAATTTAATAAAGCTCCGGCCCAATAACAATTAAACGGTTTATTGGGCCGACCCTATTTTAAATTAAAAACCCATCGGAATTAAATCATTTCTCACAAACGATAATTCCGAAAATATAACAATTATATTTTCGCGTCCAAAATAATTTTCTCGTATTTTTCTCAATTCATAATCACAATTATGAATCTTAGATTCAATCATATTGATATCTAACTATGCTAAAATTAACAATTAATTTCTAGCTGTCGTTTTCAATAATCAGGAAACACGTGGTATGACCCTCAAT
>BMAC01000202.1:888233-903233 GCA_014905375.1 Phtheirospermum japonicum
TGACATATTATGGTGATTGTGTATTATAATGACATGTGTTGGTGATCATGAGATTATGTTGTTTGGATTGACATATTATGGTGATTGTGTATTATTGTTATTAATGACATGTGTTGGTGATCTTGAGATTATGTTGTTTGGATTGACATATTATGGTGATTGTGTATTATTGTTATTAATGACATGTGTTGGTGATCGTGGGATTATATAAATGAAATGTGTTTTGTGATTTAATTAGGTACTAGAATTGTGATATATGAGCAGGCCTGAAAAATGAAATATAAATTTGGAATGAAATTCCAGAAATATAAAAATCTAGAACGGTTATCAAAAAACCGTTTTAGAAAACAAAGATTCCAGAACGCCTGTTTTGGAGACGTTCTGCAAAGTCGCCTGTTTTGGAGACGTTCTGGAAAGTAAACTTTATAGAACGCCAGTTTTTAAAGGCGTTCTCGAAAGTGCATTTTCCAGAACGCCTGTATTTTCAGCCGTTCTGGAAAGTATACTTTCCAGAACGTCCCTTTTTAAGACGTTTTGGAAAATATAATTTCCAGAACGCCTGTTTTTAGAGGCGTTCTCGAAAGTATACTTTCGAGAACGTCTTAAAAAGGGACATTCTGGAAAGTATACTTTCCAGAACGTCTTAATGAAGGACGTTCTGGAAAGTTATTTTTCAGAACGGGCGAAACCTGTAAAACCGACTTTCTAGAACGGCTGAAGTGTTTTTCAGAATGTCTCCGAAAACCGTTCTTGAAAGTCTGACAATCAAGAACGCCTCAGCAGGGCGTTCTTGATTGTCAGACTTTTAAGAACAGCTCCATACAGAACGCCTTAGCAGGGCGTTCTGGATTTGCAGAAACAAGCGTTCCTAAAAGTTGTTTCTGCACTAGTAGGTGTTTATTATTGGTGCTTACAATTGTATTAGAGAGCATAATCAACTCGTGAAAATCCAACACAGGGAGACCACCGCGCCACGTGCTCCAGCGTGTGGTGAGACCACGGTGAAATAGTGGGTCTGTGGTTATATCTTCCCGGCATTATTTGAATTTCTTGGCTGAGATTAAAGGGTTGTTGAATATCAAAGGACAAATCTCAGCCTTAATTTCTTTACAATTTTAAATCGTAAAAATACAAAAAATAATAATAATTGAAAATAAGAAACATATATTGGGTGATTGAGATTAAATGACCTTTATAGATCCAAATACATATTTAATCACAACTTTAATTAATTATTTAATTTCTTAAAATTTGATAAAACTCGAGAAAAATAAAAACTAGTGTTTTTTTTTAACTTTTGATTAAGAAAGTATTTGAGTAAATCAACATTTAAATAAAATTTAAATAAATTCAAAAAAAAAAGAAAACATTAGAAAACATGTAAGAAATTCCAAAAAAAAAAAATTTGGAAAAAATAAAAAACAAAAAACTTATATTTTTTAATTAAAGTAATATTAATAAATCTCAAGAAATTAAAATTATATATAAAAAATTCGAAATAAAAAAACTTTAACGACTAGTTTTTTCAAAATTTTCCCCATGCTTGTATCACTTAGCACAATCATCGTTTTATTTTTCACACCATCTTTCATTTTTCTTCCAAACAATATCATTCTTATAAACATTTTTATATTATTCTAAAATACTACCACGAATCCATACAATAATAATGAATAACAAATCCCCCCTCATCTCAATTTCTTCACGGTCTCTTAGAAACTCATCTAGGAAATGAACAAATACTTTATTACTTGTTGCCCACAAATTCAGTTTTTAAATTTCAATCCCAATGTCCATATTCTCTCCAACTCCAAGGTTCACTTTTTTAATTCAAAATCTCAATGTCCATTTCTTTTTAATCTCAATCCTTTTTTTTAGTCAGAAAATAAATTCTCTTCTCCTCCTCCTCAATCCAAACAAATGGAGGCAACGCATTTGAAAAAAATAATGTTGATCGGAGAATGAAAACGAACGTCTTGCTAAGGCGTGGGCGAATGCTTCCACCAACTCGGAAGTAGGAAATGATCAAACTTCTTCAAGCTTCGAAAAATGTTAGAGTCCAATACGAGCATGATGTGGGTCCAACTTGGCCGCAACAAAATGTAGATACTATGCAGAACCATTTTATAGCGGTTGGAAGGATGGTCTTCAAGTTTCAAAGCAAGATTGAAGAGACTCACATTCTCCAAAGTGAAGTCACCAATGAAATGAAGGTATTTCATTAACAAAGATTATATGTGACATCTCATAATAAATCTAATTTTACACAAATCTAATATGCAATGCATTTTAAATTTAGTCATATCATTGCTCTATTTCAAGAAAATTGTAGTTTGACCGTACAAAATAATTGTACCAAGTAAATACGGGCTCGACATTTAAACATTTGAAGGTTTGAAAAGTGTTGAGAGACCGACCAAAGTGGAAGATATGGTCTGAAAAGAAATTCCAAAGGGTTGGGGGAGGCACAAGGAAGAAACTAAAAAATATTGAGGGTGAATCCTCCCTGTCTCCATTCCCAATGCCTAGCGTGTCACACCTATTGGGACTCCCTCGGTGGACGATGCGGATTGGATGTAAGAAATGTCGAGAAATGAAAGGCTGATGGGTCGGAAAGCTTACAAGAAAGGAATGAAAGGAGAAAAATGAAAAGAAAAAAAATGACTCGAAAACTATGAAAAACTTGAATGAATTTGACATTGAACGAAAGTTTAAGCATAAAGAAAGAACGGTTCTAGTGGCCCCAAAATTTAGAGACAAAACAAAATTGTCGCAATTGAAGCGGCAAGTAGAAAAGCCCACCGAGAGCAAAACACGGTCAATCAAGAGATAAGGGAGGAAGAACGGTCTTAATGATTAGTCTCGACCATCCAAACTTGAATCCGCATTCCGTAAACACTACATGGAACTCCAACAACGAATAACTGTCAAAAGATTTATTTATTTTTTTCTAATTCAATGTAATATTTTTAAATATTTGTAAAGTACTTGTAATGTTTTTAAATATCTTAGTACTACTAATGTTTTTAATTGCTTAATTATTTGTAAATAAATATTGGAAACAACTAAAAGTAAAATTAAAAAAAAATTGAAAAATAGAATCATATATTTGAAAATCCGAAAAAAAATAATTAAAACAACAATTTTGTAATTATTTACTTATTTGTAAGGTTTTTAATTTTTTTAATGCTCCCTACATTTTATTTATAATATTTATTAAAAACCAAAAAAAAAAAAAGAATAAAAAAATAATTTTTGGAATATCACATTTCTAACATCATCTCATAATTATTATTACTGACATCATTCATCTTTCATCGATCAATGTTGACATCACTTTTTTTAACAACCCTCGAATCCATTTTTACCATTATACATACTCTTAGATTTTGAAATACATTAATTTTTACTAAATCAACCCACAAATACCCATCTTACCCCTATGTAATATATATACAAAAAGAAAAGAAGTTGTTTTATATAAACGAGAAGAAAGTAAGTCTGAAGAAGAGGAAGAAGGAAAAAAGCGCGAAGAAGAAGAAGAAAAATTGGCAAAAAATTTGTTAAAAAATAAAATAAAATAAACATCTATATATCGGGTCATTTCGATTCAATTACGTAAGTTGTACAGTTTGGTTTGAACATTAGTCGTGTGTGATATTTTTTTTGTCAGCATTCTACTCTTATTTTACGAACCAGAGTCATATATTTAATTTTTTTTAAAACATTTTATGAGTGTTCATAAAAGAATTCAAACATGTTGTGTATGTTCATAAAAAAAAAAATCGAACATAATGATGTTTGAAAATAATGGATTCGTAATTTTTACGTTGTTGTTCTTCTTTATTTTCCGAACAGTTTGCGAAAGTCACTTTTTTTAATATTTAATTTTGTATTGTGATAAAATATTTGTCTTTTCAACAATAATTATTTTTATTCAAAATATCATGAAGTCAACTAATAAAATTATATATATCCGGATCCTAATTTAAAACAATAAAAACCCCTATAAATAAACCCCACAATAAAACCCCTTGAAATCCTGAACAAAAAGAACCCCACACAACACACACTGATACTCTCTTCGTAACAGCGATGGAAATCTTCGAAAACCCTTATTCTCCGACGTATCAAAATCTTCTCAGTCCTCACCGCCACCGCTTTTTTCCCCTTGAAACCCACCCGTCGCCGTCCCATCTCATCACAAACTTTCAGCACTCCGCCGCTGATCAAACCATTGAATCAGCCTTTTCAAGACTCGCGCTCTCTCCCAATCCTCGATTCCACTCCCAAACGCCGTCGTTTCTCGGTCTTGATGCCGTGGCGTCGGCTGAATCGCCAGTGGCTTTTCGAGAGCCGCAGCAGGCTTTATTTTGGGCCCAGCCTCAGAGTTACAATGGTTGTACTGATACCAATGGGCTTTTTAGGGCCCACCAGAGAATCAATGTGGGCCCAGAGTCAATGGTTTTCTTAGGAAATGGAGGTCCATATACTCATACTGATGATCCCAGATTGATGGGATATCATCAAAGTCTGGATTTTTATGATGATTACTATTATGACCTCACTTCCTTGCATGGCAAGGAACAATTTTCAAGAAAAGGCAACAATAGTTACCAAATCTCGCCCTCTGTTCAACAGAGCAATCTTTTTAGTCACAGGCCTCTGAACAAATGGCCGCAACAACAGATAACCCCTGAGATTCTTAGGAGCAAAATAGTCTCATTGGCCAAAGATCAAATGTGCAGTGGTGCTTTGGATTTGGAGGTGGGGTTGAGTGAGCAAGAAATTGAGATGGTTTTTCCACAGGTGGTTGAATGTTTGTGTGATCTGATGAGGAATCAATTCGGGAGTAATTTTGTTCACAAGTTTTTTGTGGCTTGCAATGAGGATCAGAGGACTAGGATCATTATGGCCCTTACTAAATCTCCATATAAGCTCATTACTATTTGTCTCAATTCATATGGGTACGAATAAATTTACTTTCTTGATTATTTGATTATTTCGATAATTTTGATGTTGTATTGGTTTGTGATGTAACGATGAGCAGGGTTAGAGCAGTGCAGAAATTGTTGGAGAAGCTGAGTACGCCGCAGCAGATATCATTGGTAGTGTCTGCTTTGAGCCCTGGTGCTATTACCTTGGCAAATGATCCTAGTGGTCATCATGTTATACAATACTGTGTTAGAAGTTTCCCAGTGGAATATAATAAGGTAGTAAGAACTGTTCTCTGTGGAGTAGTGATTATTTTAATTTGCAATTGGGAAGAGTGGATATTTGCTCTATTTTAAAATGAGACTATTTTATTATTATTATTATTATTATTATTATTATTATTGTTATTATTATTGTTATTATTATTATTTTTATTATTATTATTATTATTGTTATTATCTTTTCTCCTGATTATGTTTTATGCTTGGTTAAAATAATTACTTAACTTGGAGAAACACTGGTAGCACAACTTTGCCATTAGTTTGGCGATAATGTCGATAGCCAGCCTATGAGGGAATTAAAGTTGTTTAGAGTATCCTGTTGAATAACCAAGTGAGACTGCATCTTGTATGATGAATTCACTTTTTTTCTTTTTTTTGTGAATTGTAAGTATTTAGTAATTTCATTATCCTTTTCAGGCCTTCAATTGTGATATTGTGCACAGTGACTCAGAACATTCTGGTAAATTGACTTTTGGTCAGACAGGGGAACTGGGGATAATTGCTTTTCCTCCATGATTTTTTTATACTTATTCTTCTGTTAACATAATTAATTAATTTAATGATTCAATTGTTATTATCTTCTTGGGTTTGATATTGACTTTCTCATTTGAAAGAAGGAATATCTGCAAGGCTTCTTTGAATTAGAGCTTGTAAATTAGATCTAGGTAGCAAAATTGGTGGTGGCTTTAGGAATCTTTTCTGATCGAGAATCCAGATGTTGGCCCTATCTTAGTCACCAGTGTTAGATTTAGGTTCAACTGAAATTGTTTTCTCAAGTGCTTCTAAAAGAATTTACTTTTATATCCGATTTTGGTTTAAAAGAAACTAACCCAAGTTATGTTGATGGACCAAGAAATTTTGATAATGAAAGAGGAAATTTGACTATGTGTATTAATAAATCTTGTGAACACCTATATCTTATAGGATGATTTTGGTGGTTAAAAGGTTCTGAATTTTGTATTAGAAAATAAGTTCTTAAAATATTTTATAAATAAGCTTTAATCTTATATTATGTTGGGAATGGTAATGTAATGTATGTGATCATGATAAGGAATTTATAAGATCTTAGAGTTAGTTTAGTGCTACTTTACTTTTCTTAAGGAGTTGACAAAGTCAACACTTCAGGACATCTTATAAGCACTCTTAGCCTCTGTGAATAAGATGAATAATTTAAATGTGTGTAAGAAGTTGAAAATTAGCAATTCCCAGACATCATCAGTTGTAAATCAATTTACATGGATCTTGATAGATGAAGTGCCATAAAATTTTGCCTTGCCTAGGAATTGTGATTGACTTCAAGAGTCTACACGTGTTATATGTTTTTTCTTTGACCTATTTTTATCTTATTGAATTCCTATCGACAGACTCTTTTCAACGAGATAGCAGACAACTGCTTCAAAATTGCAACCAATAAAAGTGGATGCTGTGTTGTACCACCGTGCGTCGAATACTCGCATGGAGAAGCGAGAAAACGATTGATAAGAGAGATAATAGCAAATGCTGTGCACCTAGCTGAAGATCCTTATGGGTATCATTCCCAAAGAGCTCTCTATCGCTCTCTTTTCTTTTTGTTTTTAAAGGGATAATTGCAGTTTGCTCGCTAAATTATTGTGAGTCTTGCAGTTTGCCTACTAAAGCATGCTTCACTTTGAATAATTTACACTTAATCCCCTAGGAGTTGACCTGGACATATCATTAGTGAACACATGTCAACTATTGGTTATTCCGGTGGATGAAGTGCAACAAATCATATAGTTCAAATGGCATAATATGCATTTTACAAGTTCAGTGGGAAAAGCGACTAAGACACTATAGTTTAAGGGGAAAATTGCAATTAACCCTTTTTTTGGGATTTAGTATTTAGACTCACTTTGTACCTAGATTCCTGATCTAAATTTTTAACAACTTTTAGCAACTATGTGGTGCAACACCTTCTTGGATTGGGAATGCAAGAAGTTAGGACAGATCTCTTGAGACGGCTGCAGGGGTCTTTTGTGTCTCTGTCGTGCAATAAGTATGCCAGTAATGTTGTGGAAAAGCTTTTGTTCGAATCAGGTGAAAATCACGCTGCAGTAATTATCATGGAGCTGCTGACAAGTCCAAATGCATCCATGCTCCTACTCGATCCTTTTGGGAATTTTGTCATTCAGTCGGCATTATCAGTATCAAAGGTAAGACATTCCGTTTCACTGATTGGACAAGCTTTTGTTAGAATCATGCTTTTTGTTGCAATAGGCAAGTACAGGAAAATTTGTCATCTTTTGCGAGTTTTTTTACGCACTATCAATTTTCAATCATCCACCACATTTGATTATAATTTGTTAAAATAACGTCACATTGACTATCATTATCACGCTTTCGTATCAACTATACACTATTCATTCTCTCTTACTTTTCTAATAACTAATCACATCATATTACATTTTCTAAGAAAAAATGTCACACTGGAGACTGTTCCTACTTTATTGAGTACCCTGGAGTAAATAGTAAGAGATAATCTCCTGCGATTAAACAAAGTATCAAATAAATAAAAATGTAGGGTTCACTAAAGCATGTAGGGTATGCTATACTTCGATAATATCCTATTATTTTAATGTTTAAGGTGTTCGATTTTTGGTAACATCTCTATGATCTTCTGAGAGAAACAGCTAACTGTTATTTGTATTTACGGTTGCACTTAAATTACCTATTGAACTATTTGGCCTTTTGAAAAACATTGGGGCTTAATTCCTCCTATCGAAAAACAGGGGCCCGTTCATGATGCTTTGCTTAATTTGATACAAGCTAATGCGCCGTCCATGCAAAGCAACCTTTACGGGAAAAAGATCCTCGCTTGGTTCGAAAAAAGAAAGCTCCGTAATGTGTAAAATGTGTACAAATCGAAGATGTTATAACATGACGCCCTGACGTGTGTATTTTCGTTTGACCTATACTATTGTTGTCTATGAGAGGCTATTCGTGGGGTTGGGTATATTCGTAAAATTTTGTCATTGTTCAATAACTTGCATGTTTCTGATGTAGCTCTTCCTTTTTGTCTTTGATGAACTAAGTGTTGTAGAGAATGTTGTAAAAGAAAACCATTAGGAAGCTGTATCTGAAGCTGCAACTGCGTTTATGTTATATTTTGTTGCATAAGTATGACATACTCTGTTCTCTAATTCTAGAGGTGTGTTTAATTCAGTGTTAGTTAATTGCTGCTATGGTTTCCCGCGTGCATTGCATTTTAATGTGTAATTTTATAAAGTATTTGAATATTTTTGTTTTTGAAATGACTAATAAGTATATATATGCGTGTGTGTAGAATTAAGTAATATGTATTCAAATGATAGAATTATTAAGTTATATATATTCCAATGAGAATAGGTAGGTTTGGGAGTGATAAATGAGAATGAATCCTACCCACTATAATTAATTTAATCTAATGGCTCTAATTTAATAAAATAAATTAAAAAAATAAGCTTAAATTAAAACTACCAAACAACCCCTACAATCTTCATTATTATCGTTCAAACCCCCAAAATTTTTCATCATAACTTTCTATAAAAGAAAGGATAAGAAATTTCATTTTCATTTGCACAATGAACACTATTTTTCAGAGGAAGTCAAAATTGAAAATCAGCTCTAGATTTTGGACGCCCCATTTCTGTTCAAATTTGTCTCGTTTTTATGAGTTTTGATTTTAGAGGCCCTTCCCGTTTGAGCTTGCAGGCTCCTTGCTTTTACAATTCTTCTTGGTTCTTAAGCTTCGATTTTGAAGGGCTTTACTCAATTTTATCTAGTTTTTAAGAGTTTCGGTTTTTGTGCACCCCAATGGTTTCGACTGAATATGAATCAAGTATTATTCCTTTTAATTTAGGGTAGTTCATCTTCAGGGTAGTTCCTCGGACTCAAACAAGAGTTCGAGCATTAGAAGCAGGGGTAGGACTAGTATGCGTATATCCTTTCCTAGTGTGAGTCCTTCTTATGTTGTAGGCAGCCGAATGCAACTAGTCAGCCACATTCCACTAGGATACTAGCTGGAATTGGTCTCATCGTGGTGTTCTACTAGAGTTCTAGCTTGATGAATCACCCATTCCCTCTTTATGTCTAAGAACCATCCACTTGTGAATAAACAACCTACTCACCATAATCTTTTAAGAGTTTAAACATTCACTAAGCTTCCTTTCAATTATCCCATATTATAATAAGGGAGACATAGTGCTTGTTGATGGCCATGATTCCAATATGGCCCTCTGACCTTTTTTCCTCTGGAATAACTCGGTTTAGGTGCATCGACCGATCACGCTGGTCAGATGGATGAGACAGTTCCCACATGAGGCATGCTTCAAGTCTAGCTTTGAGACATCTATTACCGCAACCGAAATATTCATTCCTTATTGTTGCAATTTCATGCTAGCAAGTTTCATGTCGACTTGCGGCCCTGATTTGCACCCCGTTTTTTTTTTCGCATTGCGAGATGGCTGAGGCCAGTTTTGTGCCCCCCTAAATTTTTTGCACTTCGAAAATTATGTGGCTACTGTTCAGTTAAGTTTTATTGGAAAATCCTGGTGCAATTGTGTATATGGTGCTACTGCTGTGTGCCAATATACATAGGAAGACTTATTTATTATTTTATTTTATAGATTACTGAGGTGAAAAATTGAAGATGTGGAGCTTTGATAGAGATGTGTTGTTGATTCATATCATTTATTGCTATTAAATTCTACAAACCACATATTGTTGTTGTTCTCAAACCACATGACCATGTTATATTACTAGCATACACTTAAATTAATTTTTTGCACCTAGGAAATTATAAGGCTATTGTTTGATTATTAAAAGTCCTATGCGTTATATAGATTGGTGTCATATTAGCTGATATAGGTGTTATGTGATTTGTGCTTATTTATGTTTTATTATGTGCAAAGTAATGCATTAACTAGCGCATAGTATGTCACATAAGGTTTAACAGTTCTATGCGCGTTGTCTTTTGATGTCGTATTAGTTTGTGTAGATGTGATGTGGTTTGTGCACAAGTAAGTGTCAATATGTGCATAATATTGTATTAATGTGTGCACAATAGTGCAGTAAATTGTGCACATGTTATGAAGTATTAAATAATTCTTCAGTCCAGATTTAGATCAATAACATTAACACTGTTTTGTTTGATTAATGGCGTGTAAACTGTGATATTTTTCAATATTAATACAAGAAGAAGATTCAACTGTGCATTTATTGTGTTGTGGGAGTTCATAATGATCTACATTGCTTACTTTATTTTTTACTACATCTATACCAAAAAAAGATCACCAATACTTCTCTGTCTTGAGTGTGTGCTATTGTTCATTGTTAAAATAATGATTTGGGTTGTAGTTCTAAAAATCACGAAAGATACAGGAAATGTGATTAAACAAAGATATATATAATGGATGGTGTGTAATACTTGTGGTGAAAATCCAAGCCTTAATATAAGAACTTGTCCGAAGAGAAAATAGAATTGTTTCTTTTCTAATGCATGCGATGCACTATTTTTTAGTTTTTTCAGTAGCATTGTAACACTTAGAGTATGTTGTTTCATTTTTGAAAATATCAGTACTTTGTAATTTCTTTTTAACATTAGTTTAAGGATAATGCACAATATTGAAACTAAATATGCACAATAGTGCCATTGAATATGCACAATATAATCACTAAAATTGTGTATGTTAGTAGCTTGATTTACCCATTTGTTAAATCCTTATTTGGATTGAAAGGAACTCTACACTTGTCTTTTTCCAACTTTTATTAATTATTTACTTGAACTCAATATAATCAATAGCCACATTCTCATCAGCTAATTCAATTGGTTATTTTGTATTTTTCATATGAGGAAGGCGCGTGAATTCAGGATAGAAGAGACAATGATACAAGAAGAATGTGGATTCAAACTCTAAAGGTTAATTTGATAGTGTTGTTGTAATTTTAGCTCTGATATTCTTTTTTCATAGATTGTAAGACCTCATAAGGAGAACATGAATTTATCTTGGAGAACTTTCTCTTCATCTACTCTATTCTATTTAGTTTCTGAATAAAGTCAAATGTTCTTATGAAACCTTTTATGTTCACCATTTTAAAGTCTTTCTGATTGTTTCAGCGATGTAGTTTTCTAGATTTAATATGTTGTTATATTTCATTTATTTTGGGGATTCTTGAAAAATTAGTTCGAGGGAATGCACAATTACAATAATACATCTGAATATGTACAATAGAGACGTCAGATTTCCTGAAATAAAAAATAAATGATGTAATTTTTTTTTGAAAATATGATTAGATATATATAAAAGATAATCAATATAATTTTTTGTATCTAAGACTTGCATGCCAAGTATTTGACTAGAGTATTGTGTAATACTTTATATCTCATCTGAATCAATTGAGAGGTCTAATTTATTAGTATACACCCGTGTAAACAAACATTAGTTTTAGGTACATGCACAATGTGCTATTAAATTTGCACAAAAGTGATATGGGGTTTTCACAATAGTGTCAATGTAGCTGAACAATAGAGATTGAAGTAACAACATTCAAGTCTTTTTCTTAATTTAATATCTTATCGAGTTTCGCTATAGACTGCAAAAATTACATTTATTTTTCTATTTGTTGGAGTAGTTAAAATTCAAGCAAATATGATTTGTAAATATCAATTTAACTTTAATTTAAAATCAAAAATAAATATCACAGCATTAGTTTCAGGATATGCAAACTGTCATAAGACCTGCACAACAGTATTGCAAGACATGCACAATATATATCAAAACACACCAACAATGAAACTACACCTGAGCCTGTCATGATATATCAAAATAACAAATCATAAAAAAATTATTGAAAATATTTGCCAACTTTTTCCAAAATCACAAATCCTTTTTTAGAATTGCACACTGTGTCGTCAGATGGTTCCTCATTACGTGGTAGAGGTTTCCCATTTGTGGTGAAGGTTTAGACTCCTCATTATGTCGCGAAGGCCTCTCAAAATCATCATCATATGGTTCCTAATTTGTCTTTTTTTCCCTTTTTACTTTATAACTCAATGTAACATCAACACTCTTTGTGCTTTCAGTGACTGTACCAGCAAATTATATAACATACAGTAGTAAATGAGAAACAAGTACAAGAACCAATGTAATAAATATCAAGTGCAAGCTTTTCTTTACAATACTAATTTAAAAAGATTACTGACCTTTGTATTTAAACTAAACTTTGAAGGTACGAACTAATAATTAAATAACATAATCTAGCATAATCATAGAAAATTAAGCAACATAAAATTTAAATGAAGATCACAAACATTGAACTCCACAAAATTTGGCAATAAGGAGCTATATAAGCATGTTCTTATGATAAATTTTGTTACTAATTGAAAACATTATTAAAAGACCACTACAACACAAAATTATGCTATTTTCTATAGGTAACTGCAAGAAAATATAAACAACACACATTCCATTTAAATTGCACAATAAAATATATGATTTGCAATTTGCACATATACCACATACACATTAATAATGTTATGTTCATTTGGATAAATTTTATAATTATAGGACAACAGGCTCTTTCAAAATATGTGTTCACTAACCACTACAATTAACAAGTTGAAATATCTAACATGAATATGATTCTCATACACTAATATAACGACTTTTGCACAATTATTATACGAGCAACATTATATTCGTTCAACCCAAAACTATGATACATTGACAAGAGATAGAAATGTTATATTAAATATATATACACCATATTCTTATTTAAAGAAACAAATAAGTGATCCAAAATTCAATACCATTTCAAGATCATCATCAAAATTACAAATTCTCTACACTCAAAACATAAAGAAGTGGACTAATATAAATGCACTCTAATATATGGGTTTTTGCAAATTATTATAACTATATGCACACTAATTATGTACCTGTATACCAGAACACTCTCAAAATAATTACGAACCAAGATGTTTTTTCAATTCGGTTGATACTAAAAGTGGACAGTCACATGGATAAAAACGTTAACACATATGTTTACAGATATAAAGAAAAAAAATTTGGAAAAAATTATTGAAGGCATGCATCAGGGCCAAAACCAGGAGCGTTTTCAAGATGTATATGAAGATCTAATAAAACTACTAATGTTCATAACATTTAACATTACTAAACCCAAAAAAAAGCTCAAATAAACTCAACAATTACAAATATATATCATCACTCAAACTGTAAACTCAATTCAAAACCTTAATATTCATAACAAATATATATTCTCAAACCCTAATAGCTTAAATAAATTCAAAAAAAAATTATTTTTTGGTTCAAACTCTACTTTGAGAATTGAAAAAGAAAACAAAAGAAAATGCTAAAAAAAAGCATACAATCATTATATTTTAGTAGAAATCTCGGCAAACTTTGTCCCATGACAGACTCCAAAACCAAAAAACTTTCATTATTCCTCATATTGAACGAGGTTTCAATGCAATTAAAGGAACAATCCGAGAGATGAACATAGAGAGTGGCGTGATTCAACCGATGAAATAATCAAGAGGTTTCTAGGAAAAAAAATTTGGAAAGGGCAAAAAAAGTTGTGAAAGGGAATAATAATTAAAATAATGCAACATATATTTATAGTATTACTAAAATAACACCTCTCAATTTTAATAATTTGGGAAGACTTGAGCCGCTGATTTGCCGTGATCTTATGTCCATGATTTATTCTCATTTCTTACCTAAGGCTGTCTCTTATACACATCTAGATGTGTATAAGAGACAGCACACAGGGGTGCCATCTTGTTGGAATCATCCGGTATGGGATTTGGGAACAAATCTCAACTACATGAAAATTAAATCTCAACGGTCCATAATCTTGGTAATATAAAAATTAAATAAAATTAATATTGTGCATAATTATAGGCATCGACTTTGGCGGGGTATCTTGGGCATTGCAAATTTGTCTGAACCACAAATTGCTTCAATATTGGAATTTTCCAACCTTATTACGTACATATAATTTGGAGATCTTTCATTCGATAATTAAAATTAAAGAAGAATTCACCCAAACCCAGAAACCCCTATTGATCTCTCAACACTTTTTTTGGCAAAGAATTGTATATTTCCCGAAAAACCCAGAAACCATTTGGATCTTTTAACAATTAAGATGTCATCACTAGAAGTCTAGAAATGGGGAACGATCTTGGGCGTGGTAATAGTAATCGAACAAAAAGGTAATTTCATTGTTGTTTTTGCATTATTATTGAAAAACTCGCATATTACAAACACTACAAATTTTAATTTAAGTTATGCTAATTAATTGAGTCAGTGATGCTACTAAAGCAAGTAATTGTGGCTACAAATCCTATGCTTTGATTGTTCTTTTTGGGCTTATAATCTCTACATTAGTTGGCTGCTAATTATCATATGCTCATTGACAAGGCTTGTTTGTTTGTTTGTATCTTGTAAACTGCTACTTCAAACCATTGTTTTACTGCTAATAATATTTTTTATCTGAATGCTAACAATATGCGTGGGTGTAAATTAGTAAATAATGGTTAATTGTTTATATTTTGGCTTTATAATTGAATTTGTAATGTTTATTTCAATATCATTTAGTGAATACATAAAATCAGCATAATGTCAAATTCAAAGCATTATTTACTAGCGCCTTAATCTTAAAACATGGAATATTTTGAATGTTAATTTATTATTCTAATGTGCTAACATTAATGCTAGTGGTGTTCAAAGTATCACATAATTGATTTTTTTATTTTTTTTGGGTGGGT
>BMAC01000202.1:921468-932349 GCA_014905375.1 Phtheirospermum japonicum
TTCGCGATCTATGTCCCGATTGAACAAGAGGTATTGGTTCATCGAGACCTCTTTCTAGTTCAATAACTGTGTGTACGTTCTAGGTTCAAGATTATCCGTTCGTGTGTGACTTAGAGAAACATATTTCTCTAAACACCCCACTATAACCTCTGGCCAGAAACTTCGAGGATTTATCAACCATCAGAACACACAGGACATCCATGACTTATCATGCGTCTGAATCCCCTACTACCATGCACAGACTTCCCACTAGATTCCCGACTATGCGAACGTTGCCCCTTTTGATCGGCCTCCAAGGAGACACAGAGACAGGTCACAACATAGCCTGTCCTCTAGTGAAGTCACTATGAGGTCTGGGTCTTAAGGATTAATATTGTACGCTATACCATAGAAATCATCTACTCGATGAGTGAGAACCACTTAGAGATTTCTAGGTGAGGGAGTTCAGTGAACTCATCTTATGAGCACCTACTTATGTATGTCGATGTCCAGACGCCGTGACCGATGAGACGTGGTCCACATACACTAAGTATTAGTCTTAACGGGAAAGGCCTGTATCCTCATTATGGCGTAACCCTATGACTAGGAACAAGTTCGACGAGTTACATTACGTGCTGGATTATCTCACGGTTCTACTAGACCAATCCACCGTAATAAAGTAAACTTCATCAGGACCATACCTATGCAACTACCATGGGATAAAAGATATGGAATGCCAATAAATATAAAAGATATTATTACGAATAAAAACCGATTGTATTATTAGAGAATGGTCAGACCACAGCCAGAAGTTGGCTTGTTGGTCACCTTATTCTAACAAAAATCTCAGGCATGTCAATTACAAGATGTTGGAAAGATTGGCAAAGAAGGAAGCAGTGAATGGGCTACCTAAGATGAACACCAAAATAATCCCAGTATGTGAGGCATGTAAAAAAGGGAAGCAAGTCAGGTTGTCACATCTAAATGTGCAGAGTCTCACCACCTCAAACTGTTTCAAACTCCTGCACATGGATTTTATGGGTCCCCTGGAAGTAGAGAGCCTTGGTGGTAAAAGGTATGTTATTGTGATTGTGGATGTTTTCTCGTTTTACATGGATTGGATTTTTAAAAGAAAAATGTGAGGCTTTCGAAGCTTTTAAAAAACTTGCAAAACAATTGAGTGTTCATTTCAGTGTGAGTATAGGTAGAGTATGGTCTGATCATGGGAAAGAACTTGACAATGCTTCTTTCTCAAACTATTGTTCTAAAATGGGTATAACTCATGATTTTTCCTCACCCATCACCCCCAACAAAATGGGATAGTCGAACACAAAAATAGATCTCTTGCAAAGATGACTAGGACTATGCTCATTTCAAATGGCATTGCCAAAAGATTTTTGGCTGAAGCCATGAGTACTGCATACTATATAATTAATAGGGTGTATTTTAGACCAGGGTCATGTGTTACTCCCTATGAATTATTGTTGGGGAAAAAGTTAAATTTGAGCTACTTTCATGTTTTTGGGTGTATATGTTATGTGCTAAGTGATAGGAATCATCTTGCAAAACTTGACTCGAAAAGTGATAAGAGTATTTTCACGGGGTATTCTCAAAATAGTCATGCATATAGATTATTTAATCTCAGGACACATAGCATGATTGAGTCGGTTAACGTCAAGTTTGATGATTTAATTAGTGAAGTTAAACCTACCGATGACAATGATCTGGTTTATGATCAGAATCCTCAAGAAATATCATGGTTGATATAGATGAAATTGCAGGTTTCGAAACTGACAATGCAGGTGGTGATGGTTCCCATGACATGTCACCAGAAGTAACACCAACTCAGACTACACCAGAATCTGATTCAGAATCAGATGAGGAAGATCCAGCTGAACCGATTCACTTACATCAGAGGGATATTCCCTCAAGGATCCAGAAGAACCATCCTACAGGCCAGACCATTGGAGATCTCAATGAAAGAAGTACAAGAAAGTGACAATTAAACTTCAAAGAGATGGTAAGGAATGTTTGCTTTTCTACTAAGTGTTCTAAGACTTGAGAGTCTTTGTTTCTTTAAAAATTAGAGCCAAAGCGTGTAGAAGATGCGCTAAAGGATGAATTCTGTATCAAGTCCTGTTTTGCATGTAATTGTGGTATTTTTTTTCGTGTTTTTAATTAGGATTTTATATTGTTTTTATTAGTTTTTGAGTCGATTAGTTAGTTTTCTAGGTTGTTTTTCTTGTTTTATTATTTTTCGTGTTTCTTTTTGATTTTTTATTTAATATGGTTAAATGGGTTCAATTGATTTGAGGTTTGGTGTAATTATTAGGTTTTGATATTGAAAATTCTCATTTAATAGGTAGCTTAATGATTTGAATTCAGGTTAAGGCATGGAGGCCAAAACTCAAGCCAAGGCTTGTCATGGCATGCCAAAAGTTGTGCCAAGAAGGAGCTCCAAAGTGGCAAACATTCTGAAATGGTGGCCATCCTTAGCCATGCCTTGCCATACTCCACGCCAAGCCTGATGGCGCAAGGCAAGGGGCCATCTCCAGCGCTAAGGCCCTGCCATCTCCAGTGCAAGGTAAGGGGCCATCTCCAGCGCCAAGGCCTTGTCATCTCCACTGCAAGGCAAGAGTCTATCTCCAGCGCCAAGTCCTTGCCATCTCCATCGCAAGGCAAGGAGCCATCTCCAGCGCCAAGTCCTTGCCAAACGCCTAGCCATGCCATCTCCCAAGCCTTTCCAAGACCCAAAGTCGTGCCCCCCCTGGCCCAGGCTCGCCCAGACCGAGCCACAACGAGCCATGCACGCCCAAGACTAACCCAACCAAGCCAAAAGGGCTAGCCAAGTGGCTAGGGAGCCTATTTTTGGATCAAACTTGGTCAAACCCGGGAAATTAAGCCTTTAAAGCCCAAATTGACCCATTTAAACCCAATTAAACCTAGTATAAATAGCACCCAACTCTCATTTTTGTAGATATCTCTCATTTTTCCCAACTCTTGCATGGGTTTGGATTAAAAAATTCTCTCACTAGTTCTTAGATTTTAATTTCAAGCAATTCCTTGGGTTTGTAAGCATTAGAAGAATTCAAGTACTCCCTTGGATTTTTACTTTGTTGCAATTTAATTCAAGCTTGTTACTCTCTTTAATTCAAGTAACCTTTCTTTTATTTTCATGCTTTGTTCTTCAGTTTCATGCATGTTCTTCAATTTTAATCGTTTTGCCTTAGCTCCTTGATTTCTTGTTAGATCTTATGAATTGGTTATGGAGTCTAGATGAGTGACACGTCTAGATCATAGATTGAGTCTCGGATCGTCTTTATTTTTAGTATTTTACATGCTTTATTTAGGATCTTATTTTCACGCATTGTTTCATGCTAAATCCTAGATCTACTTCTTGTTACTTGTTATTTTAGGTAAAGTTCTAAAACTTAACGTCAATTCTCATTGCTCTTTCTATTCATGCTTTCGATTTTTGTCAATTTACATTATTCAAGTTTTTATGTTCATGCAAGCATGGTTGTACCTGGAGCTTTCATGTTTGTACTTGGTGAAACATTGCTTTCTATTGCTTATTTTCATTATTGCTTTGCACTTTCAATTAAGGCCCACGACCGAGGCATCCTACCAACTTGAAATTTCATTTCTTAGTTTAGTTTAGTTAGTCTAATTGCTTTATTTTCATTTTCTTTTTATTTCTTCAAGCTACAAACACTTTGATTCGTCAATTGAATCGATTTCCGATAATATCAAGCCAAATGAACCTTTATATCCAAAACCACTACAAAATACAAAAGAAGGCCATGCAGAGGAGCTGAATCAATTTGCCAAGAACGATGTTTGGGACTTAGTACCTCGTCCAAAAGATTCACATGTTACGAGTACAAAGTGGATTTTCAAGAACAAGATGGATGAGGCTGGAAACATTGTGAGGAACAAGGCATGACTGGTTGCACAAGGATACACACAAATTGAAGGTATTGGTTTTGATGAGACTTTTGCTCCAGTTGCTCGTATTGAATCGGTAAGACTCTTACTTGCTGTAGCTTGTCATATGAAAACATCTCCACATTAAATGGACATTAAGAGTGCTTTTCTAAATGAAGTTTTAAGTGAAGAAGTGTTTGTTGAGAAACCTAAAGGGTTTGTTGATCCTTACAAACCAGATTTTGTTTTAAAACTGAAAAAGGCTTTATATGGTTTAAAACAAGCTCCGAGAGCTTGGTATGAGAGGCTGACTCAACATTTGCTATTTTTAAATTTCAGATGAGAAGTTTACAAAACCTTATTTCTCCTTAGATCAAATAAGAATATATTGATTGTACAAATTTATGTAGATGATATAATTTTGGATCTACTAACGAGCAAATGGTGAGTGAGTTGACGCGAATTTCTGATACATTCGAGATGAGCATGGAAGGTAATTTCTCTTACTTTCTTGGTTTGAAAATTAAACAAAAGGATGATGGTATTTTTCTCTCTCAGTCAAAGTATGCTAAAGATTTGGTTAAAAAGTTTGGTCAAGAGAATGATACACATTACAAAACACCGTTAGTCAAAACCATGAAACTATGTAGAGATGATGTTGGTAATGGTGTTGATAACATCATGTATAGGATCATGATAGGGAGTCTTTTTTACTTAACAGCGAGTAGGCCTGAAATTATGTACAGTGTGTGTCTATGTGATAGATATCAGTCAAACCCTAAAGAGTCACACTTAAAAGATGTTAAATGAATCATTAAGTATGTAGTTGGTACAACTGAATTGGGTGTTTGGTATACTAAGGATACTAGTACTGAACTTGTGGGATATACGGACTCGGTTTAGGTTGGGGATGTTGTAGATATGAAGTGTACTACTGGGGGTTGTGTTTTTCTGGGTAATAATATTATCTAATGGTATAGTAAAAAGCAAAATTGCATCTCTCTTTCTACAGCTGAAGCCGAGTATATTGTAGCTGGAAGTGCTTATACATAGTTGCTGTGGATGAACCAAATGATAGAGGACTACGTTATACATAATCAAATTTTGACTGTGCTTCGTGATAATTCCAGTGCCATTGATATCTCAAAAAATCTGGTCCAGCACTCTCGTATCAAACACATTGACATAAGGTACAACTTTATTCGAGACTTAGTAGAGAGAAAGATAGTTAGTCTTGAGTATATAGGGACAGACAATCAGCTTGCTGACATCTTCATAAAGGGATTAGATTTAGAGACCTTCTCTCATTTGAGAAGAGATCTCAGAATGTGGATTGTCTAAGTTGATGTCAGTTTTGATGTCATGACACCTAAAACTGTTATCAGTCATGACATTTGTATATTTTGAGTGCATTTTTATTTTATTTTTGTACATATCCTGAATGCATTGGGTCTGATTAAAGTGCAAAAAAATCACGTGTTGTAATAAAAAATTGTGACAAAAAGACTAACCTCTTCAAGTGTGTGATTGTGAAACTTTCTCGCAAAAACTGATTTTCTCCCAGGTCCAAAAATAAGGGGTGCTAAACAATAATTGCTAATATAATTTCTATTCAAATCTATAACAAGATAAAGAAAATCTGGATTAAAAAGATCCAATCTTTAAATTTCACCCTCTTGAGTGATTTTGACGTAGTCATTAACTTGGGTTAAGGGGCCTGTTTTCACTGACTTCACTGAAGCAATGTTGGTTATAATGTCATCATATAAAAAGCAACACTGATCATGTCACCTAAATCAATTGAAGAATATGTTTTTTTTTTTGTTTTTTTAGGTCATGATTTTAGGCATCAATTAGGACATTCATACTTTTCATACTTTGAGAAGATTCGTTTTTAGTGTGTGTTCTGTTGCTTGTGCTTGTGTCTTTCCTGATTTCTCTTAATCTTGTTTTGAATCTTGCTAACCAAGTGTTTCAGAGGTGTTAAAATAAGGGATTGGACAGGTTATAAGAGGTTGATTTGTAGAGTGAAAAATTACTTTGCAAAATATTCATTCAACTATGGTGATGGTTTTAGAAAATCCAGCTCTATTTTGGTTTCCTAAGTAGTAGAGACGTGTGATTTTTATTTCCAAAATAATGAGATAGTGATTAATTGGATTGAGATCGTGTGCCTATTTTTAGGAGGAGTGGGATTATTTTGTTTAGGAAAGACAATATTTTTGGGTATAAAATAGGATTATTGGGTTAAATTTGGGAATAATTTTCTTTACTTCTTTCTCTCTCACAACAACGGTAATATTTGGCCAGTATAAAAATCAGAGTTTTACACCTTTTGATTCATTGTTGTTTTTAATGCCCTCCAATGGGAAAATTACTCTTTCTCTCAATTTTCCTTCTCTACTTTCCTTCTCAGCTTCTCCTTGTAGAATGTCAAACCCTTCATCCCCAAGCAGAATTCCAGAGCTTCCCGCCGACGTGCGGAGCTCAACTGACGAACAGGTTCCGATGACCTTGCCGACCTATTCTGCAAAAGACATCCGTGTGGAGATGGGTGGAGATGTGTCACCAAACCTATCACCAACTGCCTCCAGTTCTGAACATCCACCGCCGATCAATCCTCAAGAACTGACTCCTGTTGCCATTGCTGCTGATGCTATTCCGACTGCCCAGCTTGCCCTGAGACAGATGGGCAATGAAATTAACGTAGATAATCCTCCCAATCTACCAATAATTGCGGAACTTTTTGGTTGAGTTGGGAACCCGACCTTGAAAAGGTCACGGAGGCTGCAGAACATTCCCCCGGGCGTGGTTCCAGCAGCTGTTCCAAAGAGTAAAGCTGGTTCGCGACGTCATGTGCCAATTGAGCATATGAATTTTTCTGAGGAAGTCACAGTTATGACGGACTCCGATGATGAGGACTTTGTGCCATCTTCACCAGTTGTCGCGCCACCCACCACCCCCACTCTACAACTGTCGAAGTCGGTGACTCCTCGCCGGAAGCAAAACCATGAGTCTAACTGAGAACAAGAATCTGCCAACTTCCATCAAGGTGTCTCCTTCATCAACTTCTACAAGTTATTCTGATCCCCCGTATGAGATAACTAATTTATTCACTCAAGAGATTGCTAGTTCCTCTAGCCCATTGATTTTTGATCCACCTCTCACTCTTGCTCCTATGGCTCACCCTGAATTTGAGCCTGAGCACTTCGACTACTTGCCTGATTTTGACGATGCATTTCCCCTTGGTGATTACTTGACTGCCACAAGGAGGGAAAAGAAGAATTCCAAAGCTGCCAAGAAGGGTGTTGATAGTTATAATGTTGTGTCACCTAAAGAAACACCTTCTGCAACTGCTCCATCCGCCAATGTTGGTTCTGATGATGTGTCACCGAAACTAACATTGCCCGCAGATGATCCTGCTTCAACTCTTAGCTCCGAGTATGCTAATGTTGTTGCCCCTGAACATTCACCTACTGCATCTAACCAAGTGTCTGCTGATTTTGATGATGTTGCTATTCATAGTGTTGAAATCGAGGACATGGTTCCTGTATCCTCCAAGTTCTTGACTTTCGAGGCTAAAGAGCTATTTGATGGCTATCAAACCCGTGGCATGGTCGCTGAGCACCGTGTTCGTGTTGATGTCTTTGAGAAGTAGAATCTGATTGCCTATTTTAGGCACCGAGGTATATACTCCACCGTATCTACTACTATGCGGTTTGTTCGGAGTGTGGTGCTCGGATTTTATGCAAACATGTTGCCATCTGTTGTTGATCCCAAGTTTGTAAACTTTGGGAAAGTTTCTGTACGTGAGAGGGTGTTTTCTTTTACTCTTGCCTTAATTAATGAACTATTCGGTATTGAGGACTACCATGGTGACTCCATGGTGGATGATATGAATGAAGTGGTTAGCTTTCTATCGGGTGGTTTGGTGCATGAATGGCGTGAGCAGTTGCCGGTCACGCACTTGACCTCTCTATATTCAGTGTTGCACAAGGTGGCGGTCTTGAATTGGGTCCCTACAAAGAATGCCATGGTTGTCACTCTCTCTGCTTTCCGTCTCTCATTTACAACCTATTGGAAAACCAAGGTTTTAGGCCTACCAGATACGATGTGCTCACTGGAGAGCCCGATTGGTTCTCTTTGCGTAGTAAGTACTTGGCTGGAGCTCGAGTTATTGATCTCCCTTGGCAGGCGCCTCCTCGGGCTGATGTTCATTGTTGTGACGGTTCTGGTGATACTAACACAGGTTTCAACATGGTGCATTTTTCTGCTCCAGTTGTGCAGGCCCAGATAGGTTTGATTGATAACCAGATTGCCCAGCTACAGGTTCTTCGAGGCTCGTTCATGGAGGCCCTTTTGCTTTCCGAATAAAAAGTGGGAGATGACGACACTGATGTCAATGTTGAAGAAGCTGATCATGGTGATGATAGCTCTACTGCTGCCGAGGCTTTGGCTAATCAATCCAAGGAAAGGAGGAGGAAGATCTAGTCCAGAAACAGGACGTTGAAGAAGATGAAGAAGCTTCTAAGGAAGAGGAAAGCTAAGGATGATGAGATGACTTCTCGCCGATCCAAGAGGATGCGTAGTCACTAATTCCTTGTGCTTGTCTTGATGTTTTTTTATTTGTGTCTTATAAATAATTTCTTTTTATTATGGTTTGTATTTTTAAATAATGGTCATTTGTTTAGGGGGAGTTTTAGAGTCTTGCTTAAACATTTTGATGCTTCGTAGTATTTTGTCCATAAAGGCAAAAGGGGGAGATTGTTGAGAATTTCTTTCTTGGTAATTTTTCCTTTTTTAGTTGTTTGCCTTTCTTGGGCTCAAGACAAATTAGAACTCTAGATTTTGTTTCATAGATTATGTTTAGGATTTGTTTTACTTGTTTACCAAGTCTAGGACTCTAGGACTTATCTATTTAAGACAAGAAGAGGAAAAGACTTGGAACAAATTTGGCACGCGATTTTTTGTGAAGAACAACGCAAGGAGACGACACAAAGCAAAGCAAGAAGAACACAAGCAAGTAGAGTGCTTGAAGCCATCCGAGATTCATAGATCTTGGAAGTTGCGTGACGAACGGAGAAGATCATCCTTTGTGGCGACAAGTATTTTAGTATCATAGTTTTTTGATACTTTGATTTGCATATATTACTTTACATATTTCGTAATTGATCTTGAACATGAAAAGTAATATAATTTTCGTATTTGTATACCTAAGTTCGTAAGTACTTTTATTTATGAACGAAATTCAAATTGTTGTGTTATGTTTTTAATAGTTATTCCGCTGCTTATTTGAACAACTTTGTTTGATGCTAGTCTCGATGTTTTTAACACAAGTCTCAACATCACTTTACCGAGACTTTTTTCAAAACCATAGGTTCTACAAATATACAAGTACAACTTTAGCAAACACACCAGAAATGTTTCAGCATCTGGGGAAAAGGCAACCCAATTTCATTACAAGGTTAAGTGAGTCAAGTAAGGTGAAAGATCGTACAAAATAATTCTAAATTGACTACATGAAAACCATTGACCATCCCAAACTCGAATAAAAGGCTACTTAGCAATTTGAGTAATCAAAATTATAAACTCGCTGGTAACTCGTCTTACAACAATATCCAATCAACAAATTGGCACCGCTAAAATATCCCAACATGATTTAGAAAATGATTTATATAGTAATAATGTGCAACACTAATTAAAAACACTCACAAAAATTTAAAACTAATTAGTGTACATTGGATGCCATAATTTAATGTTTGTTGCTGCTAAATTCCATCCCAACAAGCAGTAAGTTTCCAAATAAAATAGAGGGTGCAAATTATCTCGTCCATAGATTAAAATTGTTCTTCTTAATGTATGTTGATTCCTTCCATCCATATACTACTCGTCACAATGAAGATGATAATTCGAATTTGTATTTTTCAAGCATAATCGCATCAAGAACGACAAAACCAAGTCTTAGTGTGGTGCGAAGCAACACATAACAGTATCAGATGAAAAAAGGAATGAGATTTTATTTATATAAAATTTGGAAATATGCGTTTATTGTGGGATTCTATACTAGATATTATGGTTAATGACATTAAAGTCCCTCTCTATTAAAAACTAATTTAATTGTAATAATACCAAACATCATCTTAACCACCCATTTAATTAAATCTAATGGACTAGATATGAGTTCTTACTTCCCACCTACGGGGTATGTATATCATATATATATATATATATATATATATATATATATATATATATATATAGGATTAGGTTCAAATGAGAACCATGTCATTATATGTGAACCTAGGGTTAATTATGAGCCTTAGATCTAATTAAATGGATGGATTAGATTTTTTGTGTATTTACTTATTTGATTAAAAGCATTAGAATTGTCTAATAAAAGCACTACTGGTGTATGTAGCTGAAAATATTAATAAAACATTGTGATTGTATAATAAAAGCACTGCTGGTATATAATAAAAGCACTAGTTCGCAGGTTCGCATATAATGACATGGTTCTATTTGAACCCACCCCTATATATGTATATATATATATATATGGAGATTTTATGGTTTCGTAACTAATGAGAGAGAGAGAGAGAGAGGAGAGAGAGAGGAGAGAGAGAGAGAGACTTGTATGTGATAATCACAAGTAAGTGAATCCATGTGATGAATTCATTTTCTCACTTAAAACTATTGATTTTCAATTATAAACGTGTCACTTTTGCACAAAAAAGTATCACTCGTATATATATTGTATTATAAAATAATATATATTAAATAAATACAATAATTTAACATGAAAATTGTAAGGTGATACATTTAAGGCTAAGAGTGAAAATTTTCAAAAAGAAGTTAATGATTTTTTTTTAAGATACAAATTAATATTTTTAAATCCCTAAGGGATACTTTTAAAAAAAAAGTGATAATATTATTTAAGATGTAAAGTAAAACTTTTAGAACAAATATTAACTATAT
>BMAC01000202.1:945208-957105 GCA_014905375.1 Phtheirospermum japonicum
GCGGTCCACATACACTAAGTACTAGTCTTAATAGGAAAGGCCTGTATCCTCATTATGGCGTAACCCTTTGACTAGGAACAAGTTCGACGAGTTACATTACGTGCTGYATTATCTCACGGTTCTGCTAGACCAATCCACCGTAATAAAGTAACTTCATCAGGACCATACCTATGCAACAAGCATGYGATAAAAGATATGGAATGCCAATAAGTATAAAAGATATTATTTCGAATAAAAACCGATTATATTACAAGAGAATGGTCAGACCATAGCCACAAGTTGGCTTGTTGGTCACCTTATTCTTACAAATGAATCATGGGAAAACTCGGTCATGTTAAGGCTTTAAACTAAACCCGAGTTTGTGGAATACTAAATTCTACAGTTTGTATATATCCAAAAGATGATCAGGCAATTAAATGTGGATAAGTGCAATATGCTAGCACTCCTATGATTGGTCAAAGTGAAGATATAAGAAAATATCAATTTCGTCAGCGGAATGACGAAGAACTTGTGGGAGCTGAAATTCCCTTCCTATGTACAATATGCGCATTATTGTACCATTACTAATACACATGACCAAATATTACTTTCTCAAAATTTTTATCTTGATTTAAATCAAGAAAGCGCAATGTCACTGGAATGGAATCAATGTACTTTGATACTTAAAAGAAACCAGTGACGTGAGTTTTTTTTTCTTCTGATTCATAAATATAATTGGGACTGCAGATGGTCTTGTAACCTCTAAAGAAAATATTGAGTTTACTTCCTACTGTGGAACACCAAATAGTATCGTTGATTTTGGTTACTCATTCGATCCATGTAAAGAGATCATTATCATACATGTAGTAGTTCTGATTATCAATGGTAAATATTATGAACATTCTTTTATCTGATAATAGTGGCTTGAACTCTATCATTGAAGAAAATGTGATAATACGAGTAATATCACCACAACTCTTCTACAACCAACAACTATGCACTTTCTCAAGAATCAAGTAAATTGAGGAAGTGGAAACTTTAAAAGCTCTCTTGATAGATATATATATCAAAGAGAGGTGTAGACTTTAGGGAGAGTCTCAACATAAGTGTGTTGTACTCTTTTTCCTTAGACCAAGTTTTATTTTTCCCATTGGGTTTTATTACTTAGAAAGGTTTTAACGAGGCAACGATGAAACACCATTTCACCCTTTGACTTGGCACAAGGGGGAGTGTTCAAGGAAAAACAAAATTAGCGTGCCTTCGTCAATAAGTAACTGATGTAGGATAATTTAGGTATTTGTTATCTTTATGTATTATGGAAATATGTATTTGATACCCTATATAAAGGGAGTACTTATGAATAAGAGAGCCCTAATTTCTACCATCTCAATCATCTCCTTTGTATCTTCTTCTTTTTTGCCTTTTCTTTTACATAGACATGTTAAAAAAAATTAACAAAGAAAATACACTTGCAGGAACAAAATAATATACAATCTTTGACTACCATAATTAAGGGGAAAAATAATCTTGTTACTTATGATATTTCATAAAGAAAAGTTCTTTAATGTATTATGTACAAACAATATTTCCAGCAAATCATTTGAATCCACCCTACACACACACACAAACATATATATATATATATATATATATATATATATATATATATATATATATATATATATATATATATATATATATATTTGTGTGTGTGTGTGTGTAGGGGTGGGTTCAAATGGAAACCATGTCATTATATGTGAACCTGCAAACTAGTGCTTTTATTATATACCAGCAGTGCTTTATTATACAATCCTAATACTTTTAATCAAATAAGGAAATACACAAAAAAAATCTAATCCATCCATTTAATTAGATCTAAGACCCATAATTGACTTTAGGTTCACATATAAAGACATGGTCCTCATTTGGACCTAATCCTATATATATATATATATATATATATATATATATATATCAAGTGAGAAACTTTTCCCCATGTGAGAATTAGGGAAAAATCTCATCAATCTATTAGTTTGAACTCAATGGATAAAATTATTATTACATTATCTTATATTATATTATTATCATATTTACTACTCCCTCCTTTTTTTTATTAAATGTCGTTTTAGAATTTATGTATAATTAAGGAACATGTAAATTTGATTAATATACCCTTAATCAATTAATAATATTCCTAATTAAACTCTCCTATTTCTTTACTAATAATTATCTTATTACCATATATGTATTTTGTTTCTTTAAATGAGTAGGGAAAAAGTTGGAAAAAATGGGTAAAAAATTTAATTTAAAGAAAAATTTAACATCTAAAATGACAGTTAATATGAACCAGAGGGAGTAAAGAGTAGCTAGGAGATTTTCATCTTCCATCCATAATTAAAGATTACGAATCTCCCTGATTTCACGTAACAAATTACGTAACTCTGACTGTATATGGATACACCTTCTCCTTCTTCTTCTTCTTCTTCTTCTTCTTCTTCTTCTTCTTCTTCTTCTTCTTCTTCTTAATACAAATGCCACCGCCATCTTTACACACCAACGACTAGCAAAAGCTAATGATAACTAGCACTCATTGTATTCAAAAGTTTGTTGTTTTTTCTTTTTTTTTTTAGTTTAATCTTGTGTTTATTCTCGGTGGGGCTGAAGATCTCAATGTGAACTTTATGATTTTTTTTTTCATTTTCATTCCTATTACATGGACCTGAGGGGGATGTATGAGAAAGACTTTTATTTTTATTGTGTTTATTTTTATGATTTGTTGATTAATATTTTATATATTGACATTTGATTGTATAATTCATTTTTAAATGATTTGGGGAACTACCTAAACCTATTGACTATTAGAAGAATTTGATTCGACGTCATATTGATTAATTTTGATTTTTGTATCTTCAGAATTAGTAGAACTTGGTCGAGCTTAACAATGGAGTTGAGACTTTTTGATGTTTATCAATAGTAGTGAAACATACATTAATAAGCATCATATCAAACTAAACCTAGTCGTCTCACACTAAAGCATTTTTAGTTTGAGGGGAATCATTAGCTGACAGTTTCTTATTTTTCTTCGTGTATAACTAGTAGAGTTTCATGCACTTCTAAGCATCATTTAAAAATATACTTAGAACTACGTGGTTCACACAAACATAATACTATTTAGGTACTTTATTTTTATGATATTAGTTATTATAATAATAAATATTATTATTATCATTATTATTCACTAGTGCAGAAACTGCATTCTAGAACAGAACATCCTGGTGCATCTAGAAGGGTATTTAAAATTCTGTTCTGGGTTAGACTTTCCAAAACGGTATTTTGAAATACCGTTCTGGATAGATGATTTTCCAGAACGTTATTCAAATACCGTTCTGGAAAGTGGTCATTCCAGAACGGTTATTCAAAAAACCGTTCTGGAATATAAGTCAATTCAGGACGGTATTTTTATAACGTTCTGGAAAGTGTATTATCAAGAACGGTAATGTAAAACCCTTCTGGAAAGTGTACATTCCAGAACTTTATTTAAATAACATTCTGGAATTTACGTCAATCCAAAACGGTTTTTATATGGCTGATCTCAAAAGTCTTGTTCAATTTAATACCGCGTAAATGAATTTTTTTTGCCGCCCATATTTCTAATTTCCAGAACGGTATTTTTAAAACCGTTCTTGAAAGTCCCTCGATACAGAACGATAATTAAAATACCGTTCTTGAAACTCTTTTCCAATTAAAATATTAAATTAATAAAAATAAAAATAAAATAATTATAAAATAAACCAAAAGAAGAACCCGTCTCTCTACTTTCGTTCTCCTCCCAAAGCCGCCTGGAGCAGCGGCCACCACCTCCCCATGACAGCCTCATGTCCATCATCCCCCACCAAACCTTTGGAATTCACCAACTTACCCCCGCACAGCCGTCATCACCATCCAGAGAAAAAAGCCCGCGAGTCGCGAGGTTGAAGAAGAAGAAGAAGGGGAAAATCGCCGTCTCTGCCCGCCGCCTCCGGCTCTCGTTCTCTCCGCTGCCTCCGGCTCTCGTGCTCTCCGCCGCCCTCTACTCCTACTCATGGTGTTGGTCTGAAATCCTAAATCGCAAGGTATTCGCTCCCCAAGTTAAATCAATTTCGAAACCCTAGCCCCCAAATTTTTGTGTTTCAATTTCTTGATTTAATCCCTCTCAATTTATTTCTTGTTTTTCTTGGTTTTGTCTTGTTCATGTGGTTCTAAACCCTATCCCCCAAATTTCTAATTTGCAGTAGCTTCTTTTGTGAAACTTGGCTGATTTTCTTGATGAATTACATAGGTTTGGAAATGAGAATTAGTGATGTGTTTGGGGAATTTTTATATTCTGCCCTGTTTGTGTGGGTGTATGTGTTAGTGTGTGTTTTCTCTTTTTTATTTTTATTTTTGTTTATCGAGCCCTTGTGAATTTTAACCACTTTACTACAATACTACAATTTGATTCTTGTTGTTTTTGCTATATTATGTAGTTTTTAATGAGTATTTGGATCGTACTATCCTCAATGGCTTGTCCCCTCTGGGAGAGCATTTTAGGATGCTTAAGGTCTCGTTCTTCTTCTGTTACCTTGTTTGTTTGCATTTGCTTTTACATTAACAACAGATAATTTACAATTATTTGATTATTTTTTGACTATTGACT
The DNA here is from genome assembly GCA_014905375.1 of Phtheirospermum japonicum. NCBI lineage: Eukaryota > Viridiplantae > Streptophyta > Magnoliopsida > Lamiales > Orobanchaceae > Phtheirospermum > Phtheirospermum japonicum. The sequence continues at coordinate 949,863 of BMAC01000202.1, forward strand.
ATGACTTTTCTAAAACCAAATTGCCATTTCAGGCAAAAGAAGTTATATGCTTGTTCAGAATAAGGCATCTTATGAGGACAAGGAACAGTTATCACAGGTTGGATGGAAGTCAATTATGTCTTAATTATGATAGTTTAATTCGGTTTAAATGAAATTTGAATTTTATTTGGAAGACTCTAGCCAGTCCTTATCTCATTCCTATATATCTAAAGTTTTTTCCACTGATCCATATAGTTTTTTTTATAAGTACTCTCCATCAAACATAAAACTATTTAGGAATAGTCACCACCACACATTTGCAAGTTATAATCCGAGAGAACTAAAGATGTAACAATATCAGCCAGCTTCTCTTTCAAATTGTCCCTTTATTATTGAACTGCTTGAAATACAATGCTAAAAATAGCTCAAGATAAAATATTGCAGTGCTTACAAGAAATTATCGGAAACATTCTTTCATTGAGGCGTTGGTGATTCTTCTTTCTGTATAGTTCCTCGGTCTTTGCCACCTCCACCAACGGCATAACCATTTTCCAAAAGTTTTTCTTCTGACGGTAAATTTTTCTTGGCTTTTTTACTGCCCTCGATTTTCCAAAGATCCCACACACGGGTTTTAGGCGGGGGTGCAGCATCTGCAATGGGTGCAACGAGTCCAGGCTTGCCATCATCGATGACCTCATCAAACAACCCGTATTCCTTTGCCTCCCAAGCATTCATAAAATTATCGCGATCAGTGTCCAGCTCAATCTGGTGTTCGGGCTTTCCAGTGACTCGGGACAGTATCTTGTTCAGCTTAACTTTGTGATAAGCCATTTCTCTTATGCGTATGCTCATTTTCGTTGCTTTGCCGCCAGATGTTCCAAGTGGATGGTGAATCATCACTCTGGCGTTCGGCATGCAGAACCTCTTCCCTTTACTACCAGAGGCGATCAAGAAAGCACCCATGGACGCAGCAAGACCCATACAAATGGTAGATACATCAGCCTTGCACAATTTCATGGCATCGTATATACCCATTCCAACAGTGACAGATCCACCAGGTGAATTGATGAACAATCTGATGTCCTTTTTGTGATCTTCTAAATCAAGTAATAATAGTTGACTTATGACAAAGTCAGCAGTCACATCATCTATCTGAGAACCCAAGAAAATAATTCTCTGTCGAAGAAGCATGTTGGTGGTGTCAAGGTCTTCGAATCTCGGCAGCCATGACGGAGCCACGTAGTTCGACACATTCCAATTTCTCATTAAACTCTGGTTTGATGCTTTCACGTGCAATCTGTGTTTGCTTTTACTACTGCTATTATTTTGACTAATACCATAATAATTGGCAGAGTTTACTCGAGCTAACTGCTGAAACCTATCGTAAAATTGGCCGAAAACTAGGGCGCCACGGCAGAGGAAGGTGGCAGCGGGTCGTGGCGGAGTTGATGAGGCTGCGGTGAACGTTAGACAGCCACTCTCCAGCCACTGATCCATATAGTTGTTTCTATTTTTTCTTAGAATGAGCTCAACGATTTGCATAATTTGGAGAAAACCTCAGCTGTAGTCAATAACTCATGGTAAGAGGTACATAACTTTGATGTTATTGATTTGTCTTCTTGTTGTTCATTGTTTCTCAAATTTATTCTTCATGAAAAGACTGTACTTCGGATTGAGTTACCACCATTTTTGCATCTATTCAAGAAAGCCATGAAATATGGTTATTGGAAAATTTGGATAAGGTGTGATTGGTATTCGTGTATCTATGATGTAGCGTGATTTTTTATATTTTTTTAATGAAAAAGATTGGTACGAAGTGATGTTAAAAAATAACCTGTAACAGGATTAATACAGAGTGATGTTAAATGGCAGTACTCATGCTTATTTACTTGATTTATTTGATATATCTTCACAATCAAGGAAAGTATAAAGATGCCTTGGTGAAATATATGCGTGTAAGTTTGCTTTGGTGCTTCGTGTTTTCTTGAGTTACTTTCTGCCCTTTCTTTTGGTGCTAGAGCATTTGTTTTGTCTAACTCTTTTTCTTTTGACCTCATTAGGTGAAAAAGAACCTTAAAGATGTTCCCACTTCAAAAGGCTGAAATATCCTTTTGGCATGCTCACTTAATATGATGTCATGTTACTTGAAAACCAAGCAGTACGAAGAGTGTATAAACAGCTTGGTTTGAACTAACTAAATATTTAGAAAGGCAACTTCTATTTATTCTAGATTGTCCATTCTTGTGGGCAGTATATTTTCTAAAACATAGTCGATTCATAATAAAGATCTCAAAAAGATTTTGTCCTATCGTCACCAAATCATTATAAGTTTCATGTGTTAGTGCAAAACTTTGACTCTGTGCAGTTGATATGTGAGCTTCACTTAAAGTTTTAAGTTGACGTATTCGATCTCACTTAAAGAACCAAACATACCACTTGATTGGTAATTAAAAAGGGTCTTATTAGTCAAAAGGGTCATCTTCGTTTAGCACATATATTCTCATGTTCATTGTTTGTTTAGGTTGATAGATTTTCACAAGTAGAAAAAAGAATGATGATGTTGATGAGAGGAAAAAAGAATTTATTGAGAGTTTTTACGATGATATTATTAGTTGGTATGAATAATATCGCGATGGCGATTTTGCATGATTATGGCGATGCCTTGTCGAAAAGTATATTATATTTTGAGGGCCAAAAGTATAAACTATAGCTACTTTAACTTGTCTAGGTACTCGTATTTTTGATTATTTCAATTCTTAATTTATCAATGTAATGTGATGTAGAACATTCGTGGCATACCAAGTTATGAAGGGGAAGCACAACTACCAATTAAAGAAGTCTCAGTGGGTTTATCCAAAGGTAATTTCATTGTGTTTTTTTCAATTGTTAAATATAAAGCATTGAATATTTGTTATAATCTTTTTTTTTTTCTTTCAAGTGTTGCCAACAAAATGGAAATGCGACCGATGCATGTGGGTTCTTTGTTATGAGGCATATGCTGGAGATCATCAAATCAGACTTTTATAGCTCATTCTAAAAGGTAATTACGAAGTCATTTGTATTATCATTATTACTATTATTATTATTATTATTATTATTATTATTATAGTTGTTGTTGTTAACTTTTTTTTTTCTTAATGTTGGCAAGACATGTAATGGTTTTAAGGAAAAAGATGTTGAAGCATTAGAGAGGAAAACAGAAAATCTGCAATATTGCTATTTTAGGGTTAAGCTTTATGCTGTGGATTTCATTGGCTTTTTTCAATATGATTACAAAAGGAATGATCACCACACATATATAGACTAGTCTAGGAACTATCTAGAATATTACAGCTCATATGTACATGTATTTAACACATACGAGGGCACAATAGTAAAACTACCGAACCCTAGTGCAACTGTGTATCTTTTGGATGTTTGTGGCTTGTTCGACTGGTTTTGGACGTTTGCATGATCCTCAGCTCTTGTCTCCATATGTGACTCATCAAAAACTGCTTTTGTGATCTTTTTTTCATGCCCCCTCAACTCGAGCAAGGTCTTAGAAAACACTGTCAGTTTGTTTCTTAAGTGAGCGAAGAATTATCCAGTAAGTGGCTTTATCAAGGTGTCAGCAATTTGATCAAGTGAAGTCACATAACGTACTGCAATGATTTTGTTGGTTACCTTTTCTCTAACAAAGTGAATGTCAAGTTCAAAATGTTTGCTCCTTGGATGATTTAGAAGATTGGCAGATAATGCTATAGCTCCTTGATTATCTATCCAAATAATGGGGATTCTTGATTCACAAACCTTCAGTTCACCAAGCAAGGATTGTATACATATAATATCACACACAGTTGAAACCAAGCTCCTATATTCTGCCTCTATGCTGCTTCTTGGGACTGTTGGTTGCTTTATGGAGCTCCATGTAATTAGATTATTTCCTAAGAAGATGCAAAAACCAGATGTGGATCTCCTATCATCTAAGTCAGAAGCCCAATCTGAATCTGCATAGTCTGTAACTTGCATTTTCTCAGATTTTCTAATAACAAGTCCATGATCAAGAGTTCCTGCCAAATATCTCCAAATCCTCTTCACAACTCTCCAATGTTTATCTAAGGGATTGTGCATGTATTGACTTACCTTATTCACACTGAAACATATGTCTTACCAGGTGAGTGTAGCATATTGTAGGGCTCCTATAATTTTCCTAATATTAGAATTGATCCTCAATTAGACTTCCTTGAGTCTTGGATAAGTTAGGATTGTTGATCATTAGTGAAGGCTGAGGTTTTTCTCCTGACATGCCTGCCCTATCCAAGACATCTTCAAGATATTTTCTTTGGCTCAAGTGTAAAACATTATCAATCCCTTTGACTTCAACTCCCAGAAAATAGTTGACAGTACCCAAGTCTTTCAATGCAAAATTCTGACCAAGTAAGACAATCAAATCCTCCACTTCAGCATTGTTGCTTCCTGCGATGATGATGTCATCCACATATGTGGCAATGAGGGTGCAGGTCTATTTTGCATGTAATTGTGGTGTTTTTATTGTGTTTCTAATTAGGGTTTCATGATGTTTATAGTCGTTTTGAGTCAATTTTCATTAGGATTTTAGGTTGTTTTCTTGCTTTTATGTTTTGAGCTTTATTTATCCGATGTTGGTGATGTTTGTGCGATTATTGGGTTTTTAAGTACAAAATTCTTGTCTTGTAGGTGGATAAATGAATTAGATTCACGCCAAGACGTTTCGTCATACACCTAGGTTCAAGCCAAGGCATTGAGGCCCAAAATCTGTGTCAAGACAAGAAGATTGAGCCAAAAGCAGCACGAATCGACTGAGAACAGCCCGAATCGACTGAAAGTTGATCGACTGAAAGCTCCGAAATTGACTGATCGATAGTAGCCGAACCACTTGGGACTAGGGCATGCGATCGACTGCTTGACTGTCGATCGACTGAGAATCTCAAAATCGACTTAAAGCTTGGAACCAGGGTAGTCGATCGACTGCCATACAGTCGATCGACACACTGTCAATCGGTCGAACCTGCAGTCGATCAACTGCGTCACAGAGACTCTAGGGAGTCTTGGCATTTTTAACGTTTTTGCCCCTACAAAAAACTATATAAACCCCACATCTTGCCCCAACAAAGGAACTAATCTCCTCCAAACTCTTGCATGTGCTTAGGATTTATTTCCTCTCTAGGTTTTTAGATTTAATTTCTCTCTCTAGATCTTAGATTTAATTTCAAGATTTTCCTTGTGTTTGTAAGCCGAAGAAGAATTTAAGTCATCACTTGGATTTTATTTTGCTTTTTAATTTCATTCAATCTTTTGGATTCTCTTTCCAATTAAAGTAAGTTTTCCTTTATTTTCTTCTTTGTTCCTTGTTTATGTTAAGAGTAACACAACCAAACACAAAACTAAAAATAAACAGGAGAACAACAATCAAATAATAGAAAACGTGTAGGAAAAAGTGCTTAACTTTTATTCCTGAAAATCAGTTCGGATCGGCCTTGGCCGGGTCCTTTTATAAATGCTTAAACTCAAATTACAAGCTTTCTCTCTCTAAAGCTCTCTATGTTTCTCTCTCTAAAAAATTGGGGATCATTCTCTCTCTCTTGGAGAGGCTATTTATAGTTTTCCATTGAAACCCTAATTAGACACCTGTCACTCTCCTATTGGTCCTCCAAAATATCCACTCTCGTATCCGCCGCCTCAATGCCGACCTCAGACATTTTCAGCCGACCTAATGCCGAACTCAAATATTATTCTTAAATTGGTAGGATCTGAAGTCTTCGGTTTTTACATTTATGCCCGGCATCCGGCGGTTGATAACGCCCTACAGGCACCCTCGGCGGTCACTAAGGACCGCACATTCCTGCTCGACACGGGGCCGAGCTCGGAAACTCGACACCGCTTTGCTCGGCGCCTCTAGGCGAGGGCTTTCGGCGGGCACGCGAAGAGGTTGGCGTCTATGGCAAAATTCTGCTCGGCAGCTCGGCATCACCTTGTTTGGCGCCACCAGGTGGGAATGCTCGGCGAGCAGCGCGGGGCGCCTGTCATCCCCCGGGAAAAATCCTGCTCGGCGCTTGACCGAGCTCGGTGGAATCCTGTTCGGCAGAATCCTGCTTGGCCCTCCTGGCATGGGCACTCGGCGATGCACTGGCCTGTTTGGCAGAATCCTGCTCGGCCCTCCTGGCGCGGGCATTCGGCAGGCTGTGCTGAGCAGCTCGGCGAGTCTGCTCGGCACTCTTGGCACGGGCACTCGGCAGGCCGTGCTAGTCAGCTCGTCGAGCATGTGTGCGATATTCTAACAGACGTGATCGGCTTTATCCGACACCCACCTGATAGACAATACCGACCATCAACAAGCCCCTGAGCATGGAGTCGGACACATGTCGTTGAGTTCGGGCTCATCCATTCTTGGTCGGCTAAATCATTCTACCCGGTCAAGAGGTGAGTGTCTTGTCTCTTCATTTGGGCCCTACCTGCAGTTTGACCACCTCGTTCCGTGTGATGGAAGCTTTTCTGGTACCTTTGTAAGCTTTTGCAAGTCCCCTGTCCTTTTGTACTTTGGAATATTTCATGTGAGTGTTTTTTGGACTTTTGTGACTCAATAATGGTCTCTCTTCCCTTATTACTTGAGACTACATCTCCTTTTCTCATTTTTCAGCCTCTTCTTTCTTTCCCTACATTGGAAACTCTCCAAACTCTCCCATTTCTTAAGCTCCCATTTTCGGGCCTTCGGTACTTTTGACATATCTCCGACTTTCTGTTCGGCCAACGCCGCTCCTTCTCCTAACTTCATCTGGTTATTTCTTAGTTGTTGCCAAGGTAATTTTCTCTCTTTCTCCTTTTTTTTTTTTAGTTTTCCCCATGTCTAGTAGTCCGGGTTATTCCCCGGATAGTTCTCGAGGGTATGAGGGGGGTAGTCAGGGCGGCGACCAACCTATCTTTCCATCGGGTCCGTATCCCGGGTCCGGATTCGACCAGTACGGAAGTTTTGGCGCCGGGGAAATTTTTGGTCAAGGGAGACCCTTCGCCTTCGAACAATCTCCAAGTGAAGATTTTGGTGGTTATTCTCAGTTCGGGCATTCTCAATCCTTCGGGCATGGTAGTTAGTTCGGGCAGGGTTGCTATTTTTGGCCCAGGAGTGGGCCTTTTCCAGAATCACAACGTGGCATGGATAACTATCTCGGCATTGGTGTGGCCGGTGTATCAGCTCGGATGCCGAGTTTGAGTCCAGATCGAACCGGTGCCGCCAGTGAGGATTGTGGGGTTG